>PVIA01001300.1:0-293751 GCA_004024845.1 Tonatia bakeri | reverse complement strand
ATATAATTCAGATTTCAATGAGATAGTCAAAGTACACATACATAGTATTTTTTAGATATTAGGATTATAAAGATACAGCTTTGGAAAAAGAAAGGAGGAAAATAGAAAAACAATTTTGGTATTTGGCAGTTCATACTTGTGGAGAAATGTATGTGTGTTGGTATGTTTTTCTGTGTATGTGTGCGTGTGTGTGTGGCAGCCTGTCAAGGCCAGGCAGGTTCACTCGAGACTCAGGCAGATGGAAGGAAGTGCACAGCACCATTGGGATGTCTGACATGCCTTTATTCAAGGGTAGGTGAGCCATGCTCGCCGCCAGCCATGTGTCAAGCAGCAGGGAAGCCCCAAGTCCCTTATATACTAAATTTGAAATTAGCTATCAGGGTGCCAAAACTATGTATAACACAGCATACTTCTGTGCATGAGGGCCCACACAAGGTTATGGGAATACAGTTTATTGAACCCAGTCTCAAGGCTGTGGGAACACTGCTTATCTTAGTTGCCCAGACATCTGGGTGAGGGAGCCTGACTGCCTCTGTTTACCCTACAATATTTGCATAGTCTGTCCAGAAAAAAGTCTAGCCATTGTTAACATAACAAGAACTGTTTGCATGACATTAATGTAACCTGACAGCCAAGGAGAGTAGACTGGAACATGCATACGTGAACAATGATGACTTCAGTGTACAAGCCAGAGGGGTCTGTAGATGCTGAGTGAGCATGTGTTCTGTGAGGCTGTACAATTCAAAATGACTGAGTGAGGAGAGCAATGGATCTGCATCACATTTTGCATTTCCTCCATCAAGACTATTCAGATGATTCCAAAGACCGCAGCTATAGGCAACTGTCGATTTGCAGCTTTATCATGACAATACGCCTGCTCATGCATTGCTTTATGTAGAGTTTTTTGGTGAAACATCAAATCACCCAGGTGACTCAGCCATTCTATAGTCCAGATTTTGTGCCCTGAGACTTCTGGTTTTTCCCAAAACTAAAAATCACTTTTGAAAGGAAAGAGATTTCAGACCATCGATGAGATTCAAGAAATGTGACAGGGCAGCTGACAGCAATTGGGAGAACTGTGTGAGGTCCCAAGGTGCCTACTTTGAAGGGGACTGAGGTATCATTGTCCTATGTACAATGTTTCTTGTATCTTGTATTTTCTTTAATAAATGTCTCAATTGTATCACATGGCTGGATACCTTCTGGACAGTCTCTCTCCCATATATACACATATATGTACATATATATGTATATGTGTGTCTATGCATATATGTGTGTATATATACATACATATACACATGTGATTAGTGGTCAGATAATTAAATGAAGAGAAGCTGCTTCCTTTGCTAGTCCCATTGTACAGGAATCACCTGAACTTGGCAAAGACTCTTTTCTTCAATTAAGTGAAATAAGAAAATGTATTATTGAGTCAAGGTATTGCAAAATATATATATAAATTTGAGGTTTCTGTACAAAAATTCTCATTATTTACCAGGCACTATTGTAACCATAACAGTGGAATTTTCTTTTTCTGCAAGACTTCTCAGTGGCTTAGGGAATTGGCTGAATGGAAAATAATGACAGAACTAAAGTGGGATCAGATCAGCAATCATTTTTGAATCATTTTCTAATGGAAGCCAACACTTTACCTACAAAAAATTTATTCTGCACCCATGTTGATGATCTTTTGTATTAACAATCCCTACCACCCTTCATTATATGTATATGTATTTATAACTCTTCTAAAAGTCCATTATGGTTGACCTGTGCTTCCTTTTAGATGTGATCACTTCCATTTCCTTATTCCCATTGTCTTGTCATTGTGATCTCAATTTCATGAGTAACTTTATAGCCAACAGTCATAACTGAAAGCACTGTAAGTTATGAGTTGTAATGCTATGAGTTGGAGGATTCACTCTTGCAAACCTACTTTACACCAAAACATACCAAAACTGATTACCAACATGAACAGAGAAAAATTAGGTTAGAAAAATAAAATTTATAAATATTTTTAAAGTATGTAAAATCAACTGCAGCACAATGAAATCCAGGCTCAGGATGCTTTTTCTTTTCTTTTCTTTCATTTTTTTCTTTTTTTAAAATCTCCCTACAGAAAATATCACATTTTTTCTTACTCAGATATCCATTCAAATATAAAGCCATTTTAAAAAATCCATTTTAAAATTTCTGTTGCTGACTTCTGTTGTGGATGTACATTAAAACAGCAGAAAAATTCTGAAAGCACTACTACAGAATACGAGTGAATTTTTCAGCAAAAGTCACTGAGAGGATGGCTATGGCCATTACTTTGAAGAGGGAGACAGTTACACTGAACAACCCTCAAAATTAATATTTACAAGTCAAACGGCCTCGAGTCTGAAAATGTGGTTTTAAAATGGTAGAAAGAAGAGGAAAAGACTAGTCAAAGAACATATATGGATGACCCATGGACATGGACAACAGTGTGGGGATTGACTGGGGGAGCAGCAGGGGGTGGGATTGGTGGAGGAGAGCAAAGGGGCAAAAATTAGGACAAATGTACTAACAATGGAAAATGATTAAAAAAATAAAATGAAATAAAATAAAATAAAATACACTTCATGATCCACTGGGCTGTATATCAGATCTCCTCCAATGATACTAAGGTCAGGACTTCCAAACTGGTTAAAACATTAATATCCTCTAAAATGTGTGTACCAAATCCAAGGAGAGTTCCACTCAGTAAGTGTGAATTAGGAGTCTCTATGTTTCTCACTGGGGTCCCCAGGATTACCTCACTCAGCTATTCCAAAAGCATGTCTCTGAGGAGGAAACATCACCAAGTGGGCTGAAGAGCAGCCTGATCCCTTCAAACTCACTAGCAAGCATGGAAGGGGAGCAGGAGGCGGGATTAGGGGCGCATACCCGGCTGGAGCCTGGTGGCAATCTGCGCAGGCTTTGATGTGCACAGATCAGAGATCTCTCACCCCTTATTTTACAGAGGGGCACATTGGGTTTCCTTGTGGGTGAGGGAACTTCCATTTGAAAGCAAGCATTTAATCCTACTCTAGGATTAAAACCACGCCCAGCCCCTCCTTGGAAAATATTTGTGGGAGTCACAAAGAGACTTGTACTCAATAACAAGCTCAGTTCCACTCAACTATCTATCTACTCTAGCAAAAAAGTTAAATTGCCATTTTTTGAGGGTTATAATGATTTTGTCACTTATGCATTTTAATTTTTTCATAGCATTTTATTAGAGGTTTTAAATTTGTCCTCTTTCCAACAACAACAATATGATCAGTTATGATCAGTTTTTTAAATATAAACATTCATAAAATATCTTTATTTAAAGCTCAGTATTTAGTAATCCAAATAGAAAGAAAGAACACTAAAAACATATTTTGTTATCTTTAATTTCATAATGGAAGCTCTTACTTTCCATGAAGTACCACAAACCATGTAGCAATATTTTATACCTTAAATCTTATACTTTTAATCTCTTAACCAGGCTTTTAGAGAAGTAATGGATCAAAATGTTGAGTCTTAAATCAGTAAAACACATTTCATGGTAAATTCAGAAAGAAAGCACTGAGTGGAACAGATGTATGCTCTTGAAGGACCATTTATTACACCAATCCTATTAATAATAAGAACGTAGCTTCTCTTTCTTTATAATGTTTTGATCCTTTTTTTCTTTTGCTACACACAATACCATAAGTTAATAGTTTACACGAAAATCCATTTCCAGGACAGTCCTATTGGGACTGCTGTAATGCAGTGAACTCTATTGTCTGGGCGAGAGGGAAATTGCCATTGGAGGGAACAATGTCCAACTGCTATTATGGGCTGTTGTTTTCTTTTGCATTTAGTAGAGGCAAAGAAGGAATAAAGGGGTCACCTTTCAAAAGATTTATTGGGATACTAAAGAAAAAACTAAAAATAACAATAATCCTCCTAAATGGGAGATCAAACCCAGTCCAAGACGGTGAAAGTAGGTATAATTTTATTAAATTGAATAAATAAATTCTAAACATGAAACATAATGAAAGATGGCATTATAGTCTTAAGACCTTTCAAACTAAGGCAGACAAATAATAAAAAGTAAGGATATATATATATATAATATTATATATATAATATAGTGTAATATTTATTAAAATGTTTGCAAAAATTTTCTATCTTCCTTTTACTTATACATTCATGGGCACAGACAAATGAGGAATCAGGTTGATGGAAGAAAGGCTTTTACAAACAATAGTAAGTGTGATTACGTATTTCCCCATTATGTCTTCCATCCCAACTCTTCTAAAAGAGTAAAACAGAGGGACAAACCATTTCTAGAAAACAGGGCCCAGGGGAAAATTTCATTCTGCATGTTTCCTTTCCTCTTTGTCTTAATCATTGAGTCAGTAAATACTTATTGATTATACACTGTGAACCAGGCAAGCTTCAAGACAGAGGATATAGTAATGAGCATAATACAGTTCCTTCCTTCAAGGAAACTATTATCTAGGGGGAAGAGAAATCTATAGGCCATTACAATACAACACACTAAATCCCCCTTCTTAGTACTGTACTCTGTGATAGCAAGTCGAAATGCTGGCAGCGACCAGAACTAGAAAAAACATGAAAGGTCTTCATGGGAAGGGAAAATGGATTTAACCCAAACGTTGTAATTTCATAGATCTTTTCAGATCAAGAATTGGAATAAGGTATTCAAAAACAACTCTTTGTGCCTTCCCTCCATGCCCGCATTCTTCAAGTTCATCCGCATATTCCTCCAAATATATGCCCAAAGGCAGTTGCCCTAATTTTTTGTCCTACAGAGAGCTCTCCAAAAATAAACAGATAAAATCATTCTGGGGAAAAAAAATCCATGCACACAGATTGCCTGCAAGACTATGTCTTCCAGATACTCCTTGTCTCCTAATACCAATATTGTGAGCTATTCAAATGGATGTTTACTGACAAATTAAGATAAATAGATGTTAGATACCAAGGTAAGATACAAGACCAATAAATGAATTTTTAAGGGAAATTGGCAAGTAAAATGTAACACCGTTTTACTTACATCCAAATTGAGAATAGAAAAGAATCAAATGAGAATATTTTGGGGGGTTGGATTTATAAGAAAGATTTGTGTGGCCAGAGGAATTCTATGGAAACCATTTATCCCAAAGGGCAGGAGAGAAGACTTTTATCACTCAATGCAAAAGGACAGAGGTCCGAAGGGACCACAACATTAAGTAAAGGCAACCCAATAAACTCGTGTCTGCCTTCCATATAGGAGACTTAGTAAGCAGGAGAGATGGGCCAGAAGGCTGCCTTGATGGTGCAGCCTTCTGGCCCATCTCTATATTGGAATTGGTCTGGCTCTAAGGATTTTATGGGCAAGGAGTAGACACGTGTGTCTTGTTGACCAGATGTGGGACCTATGAAAGAAAAAAACTAACCAAAATTGCTGCAGAGGGCTGCCCTAAGAGGAAACCGCCTGAGAAGTGAGAGACTCCAACAGATGAGATCTGGGTAGAAAAGACCCCTGAAACTCTAGACCTTCAAGGGGCCAACCGAAAAAGCGGTCACATCAGGGGAAGTAGCATCAGGTGTACCTACCTGGTGGGGGCTTCTGGAAACTCACACAAACACCCTTTTGAGGGCCAACTTTCAACAACCACCAAGATCACAGAGCAAAATTTCAGCTTGTGACACTAACAATCAAGGAAACTTTCCTACGCTTTCGTGTCTTCTTTTCTCGGCCTTCAGGGTCAGAAACAAAATAGAGCAAAAGAAGGAAAACAGGAGTCAATAAAAAGCCTTGAATAGAGATGCCAGGGAAGAATGACCGCAGTTTGGGCACAAGGGCAAAGGGTAGACAGCAAGCCCTTCAGTGTCATACGGGAGCTCCAGCTCACAGGGTCACCCAAGGGATCACTATTTCACTTACTGTATCTACTGCTTAGGACTCAACTCTGGAATGTGACATTAGTTTATCTGACGTAAACCTATAGATTTCTGTCCAGGAGAATATATAACCCAAAAGGTACAGTTGAGGACATCCTGTTAGGATTAGAATACTCAATTCGACTATTTTTCCCCCTTGGAAACTATATGTATTTTGCTGTTAAAAAGTAGCTTTATCATCCTGCTGATTCCCTCAATAATGAGTTTCATAAATATTTGATACATACTCACTTTATAACTGAAGGAGAGTCATGTTATAAACTTCTTTAACAATATTTGGCTACAGGGACAACCTTTCTGTTTCTCATTGCCAACCAGCAGCCAGCTGCAGAACCCCAGCCAAAGAAGGGGAGAAGATATAGCTATAACTCAGCTCCAAAGTTTCCATTACTATATGTGAGGTTATATGAGCAACGTAAGGGACTTTAAAAGTTTTGTAACGTCAGTAAGAATGATCATAAATGTCATGTATCTGTCAAAATTACCACTCCAGGATTGAAGGAATATTTTTTAATAATTTTAAGTAGAAACATAATAAAAAAATAAAATAATGTTTTCTTTCATAAAATTCCCATGACTTCCATTTGTTAAGTATTCTATAGCTCCAGAAGGTTGTTGGAGAGAAAGGTTCACATGATTCACTAGGAAGAAGCCAGACTATATATTTCTTCAGTCTTCTCTCTACACATAGTAAGTTTCATTTTTAGTTAAAAAGTAGTTTTCTATATAACTGATGTATCTTTGAAATACAAATAGTACCCTGGCTGGTGTGGCTCAGTGGATTGAGCATTGGCTTGCAAACCAAAGGGTCACTGGTTTGATTCCCAGTCAGGGCACATGCCTGGGTTGTGGGCAGGGTCCCCAGTAAGGAGCATGCAAGACGCAACCACACATTGGTGTTTCTCTCCCTCTCTTCCTCCTTCCCTTTCCCTCTCTCTAAAAATAAACAAATAAAATATTTTTAAAGATACAAATAGCATATTTAAATCCACAAATACTACATATGCTAGAAAATATATTAATTCAACTATTCACAAGAATATGAAAACCAAACTCCAAGAGTAATAATTTTCTATCAGGACAATTTCATTTAACTCCCATTTCATCAAATGATATCAATAACATGTTTTTCTTTAGCAATTACAAAAGCAGTTAGGATCTTCTTATTGACTTTTGCATAGTAACAGTAAAATTAACTGTAACTATAGTTGAAATAACCTATAAAATCTGGCACAGCTTGTGCTCTATGAGATGTTAACATTTTAACATCTCAAACATAGAAATTGAAGTGAAATAAAATGTAGAACTACAAAGAAATCAATGAAACTTGTTAAAACACACTTTCATTAATTAGACACTTTGAACATCCTACAAAAAACTAAGACACTTGTTTCAGTAAAAGTAGGAATGCATAATAACCTCATGTTATGCATGGCTTACAGTTCACACGGGAGTGACTATAGATTCAAAATCTACAGAGTCAAGTTCTAAGTGCACTTCTTACTGCTGTGGAATTTGGAAGGGATAGCTTGGGTTATTTTAGCCCCTATTTTCTAATGATGCCTACTACAAAGTGTTTTGAGTACTACATGTACGAAAGCACTGTATGTGAAGTACTCTATACTTTTTTTAAAGATTTCATTTATTTATTTTTAGAGATAGCTGAAGGGAGGGAGAAAGAGGAAGAGAAACCACAAAGTGTGGTTGCCTCTCGAGCGCCCTCTACTGGGGACCTGGTCTGCAACCCAGGCATGTGCTCTGACTGGAAAACCAACCTGTGACCCTTGGGTTCTCAGGCCAATGTTCAGTCCACTGAGCCACACCAGCCAGGGCTCTATATACTTTTAAATCCTGGGTTTATGTTAATTATTATTACAGTTTGTTTTACACATATTTTCTCTTCTTGGGGAAGGACTATCATTATATTATAGAGTATTTTCATTAAGATTTACAGCTTATAGAAGGATGACCTAATGTACCATCTTGGAAATCTTCATCACAATTAACTGAGATTTTGACCTTAAGAAATGAAGAAGAAAAAGCAGAACTGTAAATATAAGCCTCTCTGTTGCTGCTTCCCCTGAACACAACTTCTGCTCATTTCCAGCCAGTGGACTGAGAAAACAAAGAACACACATCACCCTCAATGGGTGCCAGAAAGAGCCAATGCAGCTGATTTATCCACCGTGGGCATTGGCTCCCCAACGGCAGGCCTCCAACAAGACTCCTAGGTTCAAAGCAGACAAGCATTCAAAGTTTTGAACTGCAAAAAAGCCCCTTTTCCTCTATTTTCTACTGACCTGAAGCTGCTGAAGACCAGAAGCAGCAGATATTTAGGAGGTAAAGTCCCACCATTCCACAGGACTGACATCACTGAGGGGGACAGAGTAGTCTTTGCCAATGTGTAGCTCTACAGTGGCTGATGGGGAACAACTAACTGACATCCTACTTTTAAAACTGCAGCTGCTCTAAGCAGAGCATATGATAAAGGGAGAAAAGCGTTAGAAATAAAAATTTTAAAAAGCCAAAGGAATGAATACAAGTCTCCTCATATTTTAAGAAAATATCTTGATGTTTGAGATACAGTGTGGGGAAAAATAAAACGATTTGGATTCAAATTATTCTATTGCATAAGAAAATATTCTGTAGCTTCTGGAGTTAAAAAATATTTTAAAAAGAACAAAAACTAAAGACATGAGGTTGCCTATAAGTAGCAAATGCTAACTTGGGACCATTAAGTAGCACTGTATTAAACTAGTTTCTCCAGCACTTTATTGTACAGTACTCAGAAATATAATACCCTGAAAGATAAATACCAAGTAATATATCAGATTGTAAGCACATTGCAGATTTATAACTACTGCTTATAAGTTTGGAAAACAGGGAATATCGCCACTTAATGTATTATTGTATTCAAGGAACTACCTCCATACACAACTAGTTTCTCAGCTTTGGAGACTGACTACACAAATTTTTTAAAGAGCAGCTAATCAACAATTTAAGAAAAAGGTACACATAATATCTAGCAGTTTCTGTCTTTTGTATCAAAGAAGGTCATATGAAAGGGATAAATCCAGTCTGCAGCTGCTGTGCTAACAAAGTATATGCACATGCATTTCTGTTACAATTACATTTGCCCAGATGAGATCAATTATCTCAAGAGCTAAAGGGCATTTCTTCACATCCCTAAAAAAATTACCCAAAGTAAATTAGGCTTTCAGCAAATTCCCAAATGTATTCAGTATGCACCAGGACAGCATTCAGATTACAGTCCTTCAGAAGGGCAGCGTCTGGACCCTGACGTGACTGTGCCTCCCCAGCTGAGAAGAAGTCAAGGCTCTCACTGTGTGGGAGTGTCAGTGCGGGATTCTCTCTCGTGACTTTGCTGATCAGTATCGCAAGGGGAATATATGTTTGACCCAACATGTTTTTCACAGCCACATCCAGAAACCTGAGAAAAACACCATAGTTTTTCTTTCTTTAATTATTTTAAATAATAATACTGTGTAATCGTAATGGTGTGTGTGTGTGTGTGTGTGTGTGTGTGTGTGTGTAGATCACAATTCAGGATAAAAAATATAGAACCTAGCAAATTCTTGATTATTTTGTTTTACCGTAGGAAAATCCAAACGACAACATAATAAAATAGCCCCAGAGTATAGAAATTGAGATTCCACTTGGCAGGCATCTGTGGTTAAAGCAGCTACAAAAGATAAAGTAGCAAGAGCAATGAACTGGGTCAGAGCACCAGCCCGGCCACCCAGAAGGGCCTGACCCACTTGTGCCATTTTGTGCTTGGGGCCACTGCTGGCTGACCTGGAATCTGAGGAGGCCAGGGGAGGTCATTTCAAAAGTCTTCCTAGTTCTAAAATCTTATATTTGGATAGAGAGGATGTTAAGTTACACTATAACTTGCAAAAGTAGCAACAACTATATTCTCCAAAAATCACAACTTTTATGATTAATGTCTTCACTCCAAGTAACTTGCCTCCAAACACAAAAAGGCCGTACAGAAAAAAATCTTTCTCTATATATGAAGTTACATACATGAGCACAGCTTTTAAATCACATTGATCCTACACAGTAATGCTTTAGATGTGCATATATAAGTTATTATATCTATAGCTATGTCTGTATTACACATAACTTTTCCATGCAGTTGGTGCATGTGTTCACTCCTTCTAGAGGTGAACTTGGAGTTGAATGTTAAATTGAATACATGTTGATATAATCAATAATAGATGGCTTCCAGCCATATATTTCATGTTATAGAATATAGTGTCTAACATAGTGATCCATGACTATTTCAAAAACATTCTCTATTCGGGAATGATAAAATATCTCCTAGAACCAACCATCTGATTATAAGTTATAAACTTGGAATATTTAATGTCTAAGCTGCATGCATTTAAATGTAAAGCACAATCAGAATAACTAAGGGCATCAGCCCTCTTAATTTGCAGTACTGGTAGGAACTATAAATTCAGAGGAGAGTAATCAATTTGCCAAGGAAATAATGTTGATCTCTTAGCCTTATATCATATTCTTCCTGGAATTATTATTACACTGCCATCAATCAGAAAGAGAAATACAGTGCATGAGGCAACAGAAACCATCAACCATTCTTAAACAGAAGCAATCTTTGCATATAGTTTTCCAGAAATAATGTACTGAACAGGTTTTGAACAGTAGAAAGGACCGTCACCATACTGTGTGTTTGCCAATCCAGGAGGTGAATTGTTTCCTTTTGAACTGTACCTTCTACCTCCATTTATGATGAGGAAAAAGAAATGTTAGCCGGGACATTCCATAAATTACTATAAAAGATATTATTTCTTATCACCATAAATTGCATTGAGGACTTATCCTATGGCCATATCACCCCCCTCTCCATTGCTAAGACCATCAATGATCTGAAGTGTCAAGTTCATCATTAGTATCTAATTTGACAGATACTGTGCTTTGTGCAAGTGGAACAGTTGTTCTGCTAGAGGAAGTCAGCAGCATTGGGAAATATCAGAATAAAGCATCAGGGTGTCACAGCCTTCCCAAGCAAAGCAGGAGAGGAATCAGCCTCATCTACCCCCTCTTGAAGATCCTGCCCTGTGAGTGATGGCTTCCAAGGTGTTCTTCTACATGTTTCAATATGTAGCCTCTTTAGCAGGAATCTGGAGACTGTCTCTCAAAAGTACTTATGGCATTTTAAAAAGTTGTATTGATCTATAAGAAAACCAAGACAATACTCAAAAACAAATTTAATGGTCAGAGAATAGCCTACATCTTAGACTCTGCTACAAGTCTTGTTTATTGAAAAGACAAAAAGTCTAAGAACTGATCAAGTCACTTCTAAGTACATGATTTGAAGATGAAGTCAGAAACAACATAACATAATATTTGTACTTAGCTATGTTATCGGGAAGACATAAAAGTTGGTGGATAATTCTATAGCTAGCAAAAAAATATAGTCACTTTACCTTGAATTCACCAGGAATAGGCCAAGTAACCTCATATAATGAAGGGTTGGAATGAAATAAGGATGCATCTGATTGAACTTTTACTAAGTCAACTGATCCCCTGTTTTCAATTTACCCAATCCAGGTAAAGTGAGAGGAGAGAGAGAATTTTGTTATGACATGAATTTTTCCATTCAGTAGCTCAGTGGACCAGAACCTAGAAAGATGTGCTAAATTAAATTTATGGTTCATAAAAGTTAGGGGAAGCCAGAAGTCTACAAAACTCATGGCTACCTGAAGAAATATTATTCCTCAATATATATTATTTCTAAGTATATATCCGAAAGGGAAGCACTAAATGTTATCTGCAATTATCCAAGCCATCATAAAAGGGCTGCCTAAAAGCAATTAAGGAATGAAAACATTCTCTTTGGGTTTTTCAAGCTCTTTTTTATTTTCTTTGTGCCAGCTATTTTTTGTCATTGTTTATGAATGAAATGTGTAAAGGAATAGAGAGTTGGAGATAGCAGCAAGGGTTTCAGGTCTGGTTTAAGATATTGTTAAGGGGCCTGCCTTTAGCTTATATTGATTCCAGTGTCAAGTTTCTAGAGGACATTCCCATGTGTGTGTCCTACCAGTAGTTCAGCATACTCACAGTCTAACTCATTACCTTCCTGGGACACGGACCTTCTTCCCAGCTTAGCACAAGACTGTCAGCATTATGTATCTTCCAACCCAGTAAGATCGGCATTTTCCTGTCTGCTTCTATTACTGATAATTCTCAATAAGTGTCACTAATAATTTGCCTAAAATGTCTCTTAGTCATATGCCTACCACCGGCTCCTTGTCTTTAATGTCTTCCTTACCTCATCCCCAGGTGAACCAAGTACAGACTCACTGTCACAACATTTGTTGCATCAAAAGCTTTTCTGTTCCTGTTCAATTTATTCTACAGCTGACCAACTGGCTCTTGAACTTACACTAGTTCTTTGCTGTTTTTGAATTAAGTTAAATCTTACTTGGTTTTGATGGTGTTTTATAATGTGCATTGACCTTGCCCATCAAAGAAAAAAGTGTCCTCTTACATTTTTGTGCTCTAAGCAAATCTTGATTCAAGAAGAAGAATCTCATCATGGTATAACCATGTATCTATTGGCAGCTGTGCTTCCACTCTTGCCAATCCCCACCCTAGAAAGCTCAATCTTTTCTACTCTGACAGCCTACCCCCAATTCATCTTTTAATCTCAACCTAAGTCACCTTGCCTCCATCATGTCTTCTGAGACTCTTGTAACTTCCTAGAGTCTCTTTTTTTTTTACTGGGACCCTACTGCACTTACAATTTGTACTTTATCACTTCAAACTTTATAAGCTGTGTCCTTACTCTAATAATTTGCTATGTATTGTCATCAGTATGAATAAGCTGTTCAATAGGTGCTTAAATGGTTAATCTCAATACTAAAAGTGCTCCAGCATACAGTAATATAGAAGCACAGGTATAGGTAGAAATTTTGGAACAATTGAAACAAAGAACACTGTCATTTTTCCCATTATATTTTGACTACCTAGTATGTGTTGGAAAAGCACTTGTTAGATTGTCATCTCTAAATAGTGTATCTTATTTAATACTAAAGACACTTTTATAGGTATATAATTGATTCTATTCATTTGATAGCAAAGAAACCGATTTGGAGAAGACTATCTGACTTGTCCAAGGCTATCCATCTGGTAGATAGTAGAACCAAGATTCATCTCTGGGTTTTTCTGACTCTAAATATAGTGTCATCTCTTTGTCCAGTAAAATAGAGTTAAAGTTATAAGAACAGATTAGAACTTCAGAATAGAGAAAATGTATAAAATTAGACCTTGAAACACTTCCATCTATTAGGTTTTTTGTGTGTAACAGGAGGCTAGCCATGATCTTCCCCAGGTTCAAATTTCACCCATCTTTGCCACTCCAAGATATTTGCCTACTTAAGAAAGCATGATTCTCCAGCAGCCCACTGATGAATACCCTTCTAGGAGAACAGCAGCATCTACTTGGAGAACTATGTATATATTAAAGTGGCCTTTTGATATTTCTAAACCAGTGCCCTTTCAAAGATACACATGGGATATGTAGACCTGAGAGGACACCATAGTGAGAAGGTGGCCCACGAGGTGCATTCTTCTGTCCTGCAAGAGTTTTTTATAGAACTCAATGGCTACTTATCCTGAGGGCACAGGTGAAGCACTAAAGGACTCCGTAATGAAGCATCTTCAACACTTTCCTTTCAAAAAAGAAAAGAACAAAAACTTCCAGTCAAGACGGAGGTGTAGGTAAACATGCTTTGCTTCCTTGCACAGCTAAAAAAAAAAAAAAAATACAGCCATACCTCAAAACAAATAATACCCAGAACCATCAGAAAATTGAGCTGTATAGAAGTCAAAGTTGTACAACAAGGTTATACAGACTGGAGGGGCAGAGACACAGGGATGGGTGGAGAGCCTCAGAGACCCAGTGTGGCATGGAGAGGGGGTGGAATAGGCAGGTCCCACATTCATATGTGGAGGATAAAAATCAGGAGGGATACCTGCGGATCAAAGGACTCCAGTCCCAGGCAAGACCACACAGCCCAGGGTTGCAGTTCCAGGAAGATAAATACCCATAACTTCTGGCTATAAAAAGTAGTGGGGTTGGGGTGGTGGAATAAACTGTCAGATTTTCAACAGACTCCACTTAAAGAGCCAACAAAGACTTAGAACTTACATAGACCCACCTTCTTTGGGATTCAGTACCAGGGCAATAGCTGGAAGGTCACCAGTCATATACGGTGAGTAAGTGAAATACCTAGAAACAGGGCAAGTGTTGGGCAAAACTCCAGAATCCAGGCAGCAACATTGTCCCCTTTCCAAGCCCTCCCCTCACCCAGAGCTGCAAAGAGGTAAATTGGGTCTCTCTGCCCTGACCATTACCTAAAGCTCCACCCCATGCAATTTACAGGTGCCTTTTCTATAATAGGCCACACTCTAAGACAGGGAGTCAAAGAAGCTCTACCTAAAATACAGAACAAACACAAAGAGGCTGTCAAATTGAGGAGACAAACATGTCCCAAATGAAAGAACAGAATGAAACCCCAGAGGAAGAACTAAACAAAATGAAGATAAACAACCAATCTAGTTTCCAGTTGCAGAGTTCAAAACATTCATTATCACGATGCTCAAAGAACTCATTGGGTACAACAACAGCATAAAAAAGATCTAGGGAGGAACAAAAGTTACAATCAGTAAAATAAAAAAAAAATCTAAAGGGAACCAGCAATGGAGGGGATGACTCCAAGATTTAAATAAACAATTTGAAACATAAGTAAGAAATAGGCATTCTACCAGGACAAGAAGAAATAAAAAAAAAATTTTTTTAAAGATAGTATAAAGAGCCTGTAGGACATCTCAAAATGTACCAACATCCAAATCTTAGGGATGTCTGAAGAAGAAGAGGAAGAACAAGAAATTCAAAACTTATTTAAAGGAATAATGAAAGAAAATTTCCCTAATTTAGTGATGTAAATAGACATAAAGTCCAGGGAGTACAGATGGTCTCAAACAAGTTGGACCCAAGGAGGACCACACAAAGACATATCATAATTAAAATGTAAATGGTTAAAGACAAAAAGAGAATCTCAAAAGTGGCAAGAGAAAAGCAAAGAGTTACCTACAAAACAGTTCCCATAAGACTGTCAGCTGATTTCTCAAAAAAAAACTTTTCAGGCTAGAAGGGACTGGCAAGAAGTATTCAAAGTGATTAAAGTAAAGACCTACAACCTAGATTACTCTATCCAGCAAAGCTATCACTTACAATGGAAGGTCAGATAAAGCACTTCCTAGACAAGGTAAAGCTAAAGAAACTCAACATCACCAAGCCATTACTACATGAAATGTTAAAGGACATATTTAAGAAAAAGAAGATCAAAACCATGAACATTAAAATGGCAACAAATTCACAACTTTCAACAACTGAACCTAAAAAACATACTAAGAAAACAATCAGAATGGGAATAGAATCATAGATATGGAGATTATTTGGAGGGCTATCAGCCAGGAGAAGGAAGGGTGATAATGGAGGAAAAGGTGCAGGGACTGAGAAGCATAATTGGTAGGTACAAAATAGAGATGGAACTGGGAAATGGAGAAGCCAAAGAACTTATATGCACAACTCATGGATCTGAACTCAGGGGACAGATTGCTGAAGGGTATGGGGCTACTAGGCAGAGGAAGGCAAAAGGGAAAAAAGTTGGGAGAACTGTAGCATAATCCATAAAATATATTTTTAAAAAGATATACATGGGCAAGACAGTTTTCTTTGTTGTTGAGGATTCCTGATACCTTTTGATAGGAGTGTAAGGAATCTCTACTCACTGTAGGATAAACAATACAGAATTCCTCAAGTTTCGTATTGTCTATCCTGCACTCAGAGAGGCTATGAGGATGGAGAAAGTAGTGCAAAGAGATGCTGGAGGACTAGGTAAATGGAAGACTTGGAGGGGTGGAAACAGAGAATCTGTGGCCCTTTGCTCCCTGGCTGAGCTGTCTGGAATTTTTGACAGGCAAACAGGAAGCACAAAATTTGTTGTGCAGGAGGATGATATTATCCTAAGGGGGTGTCACAAAATCTTCCAGAGTCATGAGTAAAAATAAGTAATCTCTCCTAACAGTTGAATAGCAAATTGGATTGAAAAATTTAATTTAAAAAGCATCAGATTTAACATTATCTATTTGACCTTAAGCAACATACTTTAATAAAATGCTAGTGTTCAGGTTTTCCCTTTTAAACACACACATAAGAAATGACAATTCCTGTCTCTCATTCTGTAAGAGGATTGTGAAAAAGTGAAATAAGACATGTGAGAAAATAACAAATTTTATAAGTAAGCCTCTATAGAAAGGCAAGTATTTTGAACTACATTTTTATTATGAGTGAATGAAAAAACAGAGTCAAACCACTACAACAAATCTCAGACTTTTAGAAAGATTTTGATTCACTGTCCTTGATATCAAAAGACGTTCAGAGAAGATGCATGGCTTCTCACAATTAGGAAGATCTTCTTTATATTCAGTCAGATCACTGAATTCTACAATCCTTTTTTTAAATAATTTTTTATTGTTCGAATAGAGTTGTCTCCATTTCCCCACCAGCACTTTCCCCTACCCCACACACTCCCACCTCCCACCCTCCCCCTTTAGCTTTGTCCACGGCTCCTTTATACACGTTATTTGATGACACATTCCCTTCTTTTTCCTATTATTTACCTCCCCGCTCCCCTCTGGTCACTGGCAGTTTCTTCTTCATTTCAATGTCTCTGGTTATATTTTGTTTGCTTGTTTGTTTTGTTCTTAGGTTCCACTTGTAGGTGAGATCCCTCATATGGTATTTGTCTTTCACCATCTGGCTTACTTCACTTAGCATAATGCTCTCCAGTTCCATCCATGCTCTCCCAAAGGGTAGGAGCTCCTTCTTTCTTTCTATTGCATAGTATTCCATTGTGTAAATGTTCCACAGTTTTTTGATCCATTCATTTACTGATGGACACCTAGGCTGCTTCCAGCACTTAGCTATTGTAAATTGTGCTACTCTGAACATTGGGGTGCATAGGTTCTTTTGAATTAGTGTTTCAGGATTCTTAAGGTATAATACCAGCAGTGGAATTGCTGGGTCAAAAGGCAGTTCCATTTTTAGTCTTTTGAGGAAATCCCATAGGTTTCCACAGTGGCTGCAGCAGTCTGCAGTGGTAAACCAGCAATGTACTATGGTTCCCTTTTCTCCACAACCTCATCAGTACTTACTGTTTGTTGATTTCTTTATGATGATCATTCTGACTGGTATGAAGTACTATCTCATTGTGGTTTAAATTTGCATCTCTCTGATTGCTAATGATGCTGGACATCCTTTCATATGTCTCTGGGCCACTTGTATGTCCTTCTTGGAGAAGTGTCTGTTCAGTTCCTTTGCCCAGTTTTTAATTTGGTTGTTTGTCTTCCTGGAGTGGAGTCATGTGAGTTCTTTATGTATTTTGGATATCAAGCCCTTGTCCAAGATATCATCGGCAAATGTTTCCTCATACAGTTAGTTCCCTTTTCATCTTATAATGTTTCCTTTAGCCATATAGAAGCTTTTTATTTTGATGAAGTCCCATTTGTTTATTCTTTCTTTTATGTCCCTTGTTCTAGGGGGACATATCTGTGAAAATATTGGTACATGGAATATCTAAGATTTTCCTGCCTATATTCTCTTCTAGGAGTTTTATGGTATCATGGCTTATATTTAAGTCTTTTATCCATCTTGAGTTTATTTTTGTGTATGATGTAAGTTGGTGGTTGAGTTTCATTTTTTTCCATGTAGCTGTCCAGATGTTGCAACATCATTTGTTGAAGAGGCTATTTTTTACTCCATTTTATGCTTCTGCCCCCTTTGTTGAATATTAATTAACCAAAGAGACTTGGGTTTATTTCTGGGTTCTATATTCTGTTCCATTGATCTGTGTGTCTGTTTTTACAACCAGTACCAGATTGTTTGATTATAGTGGACTTGAAGTATAATTTGATATCAGGTATGGTGATCTCTCCTAGTTTTTCTTTCTAAAAATTGCTGCAGCTCTTCAGGGTCATTTATGATTCCATATAAATTTTTAAAATATTTTCTCTGAATCTGTGAAATATGTCATTGGTATTTTAATAGAGATTGCATTCAATCTATTACTTTGGGTAGTATGGACATTTTGATGATGTTACTTCTTCCAATCCATGAACATGGTATATACTTCCATTTATTTATGTCTTCCTTATGAATTTTACACTTCTTATGCATTTTCCACTTCTCAGTTTTGTCAAGTTGCAAACAGTTATAATCAAAATAAAAGCTCTCCCATTCTTGAACACTTTTTTAATGACCTAATACTCAGTAGTGTAGATTATTCTAGTCTCATTAGCCTTTTATCCTAATACAATATTTTACTGCCTTTAAAATTTTGTTACTACAAAGTTAGGAAACTTTTTTCTAGTTCTCTGATCATTATTTAAAAAGAGAAAATTTGGTTATCTCTCTAAACACATATATTTTCATTAAATTAAGATAAAATGTGTTGTTTATTCTAATTAATAATAATGAACAGAATTGATGTATCCCATAGTGACTTTATGCAACCTCTAAATATTTTAATATTCCATGTGGGTTATTTAGACTTCAGTGATGAAAGAAGTGGGACAACATTGACAGGGCAAAGGACCCTCAGCTGAATCCAGTGGTGTGTGCTGTTGAAGTCTCATGCCTGTCAGAGCAAATCCTCAGTCAGAATGCAGCACAGAATCTGTAGCAAGCTTCACCTACTTTTCAACCAAACTTCTAATTTTCTTGTGCCTAAGGAATAATGTGTCTGACTCTCAGGTTTTTCTATCTCAGAAAAAATTATTGTGCCCTTCTGTCTTTAGCTTTAAATTTTGAATTACTTCTCCAACAGTGTGTCTGTTATTTTGTTCTAAACTTCTGTCTTCTGTGCTTCACAGTACACTTCATGTTGCTCTCCATCTTTAATATCAATAACTGCTTTGATGTTAAAATAAGACCATTATCAATCCCTGGTCAGAATCAGAGAGTCTGAGCTCTGTCAGTCATGCTCCCCGAGCACAGGGTGGAAGAAGGTCCCATTACTGCTTCAAATAAGAGGCCAGGTCTTCCCTACATTTTCCTAGGATGCATCAGTGCTCTGGAATCTGCTGAGCGGTGGTGACTAGGGAGGTACAGGGCCAAGTCTTACAGGGTAGATTGTTCATGAAAATAGGCCCAATTCTCTACCTTCCCCACCTTAACCTAGCTCTTGATTTTATAGTTTTCTCACCAGCTGACATTTGTTTGTCCACCCATTGAGTCTGAGCTAGCCTTCTGAGTTGCTTTGTACAATATAGAACAGAACATTACAAAACTGACAGTGTGTCAAATGTGAGTCTGAGCCTCAGGAGACCTTGTGTACTTTCAATCTCTCCGATTCCTGCCACTATCAGATTTAATACCATCTATTTGACCTTAGGCAAGATACTCAAACCATGAGAGACGTTCCCTTTGGTGAGGGACGAAAATCCAAGGGTTAGTATTTCAGTCCCACTAAGCTACAGGGAACTTGAATGATGCCTCTCAAGACTTCTTCCCAGAGCTTGTTCAGCTACAGTTGACTGTTAAAGAAGGGTGCTGACCCCTCCTTGCGGTAGAAAATATTTGTGTAACTATTGACTTCCCCAAAAGTTAACTAGTAACAACTGACTGCAGATCAGAAGCCTTACCAATAACATAAACAGTTTATCAACACATATCTTGTATGTTATATATATTATATGATATATTTTACAAAAAAAACTAATCATAAAAAGAATATGTTAAGAAAATCATAAAGAAGAAAAATACATATTTACAATATTAATTGAAAAAAATCATGTATAAGTAAACTTGCCAGTTCAAAGCCATGTTGTTCAAGGGTCACCTGTAGTTTTTGTACCATTTTCCTGTCTTAGACACTCTTTCAAAAAGAGCTCTCAGAATCGATCCCAAGGCTCTCTTAGCTAATCCCTCCTTCTTATGAACTCTTTTTAGATTACTCTTTTTTTTTTGTCCTTGATAAAGCTGTTGTTTCTTTTACCTTCTCAGGTCTACCCCTTGCTAGGTCTTTCATAGGAGGAGTCAATGGCCCAGTAACCTCTGCTCCCAAATCACTGAAAACAGAGAAGGCAGATATTGGGGTTTTAGCTAGTGCAACAACAATAGAAAAAAAACAAAAGAATAAAGATTTTATATCAAAAGGCATAATGTTCATGTTCTACCATTTGATATTAAAAGTTATCCCCCAGAGAATATGTCAGATAGCTCTAATAAGACATCACCAAAGCCAGCTTTCTTTACTTTGCTTGACAGACACTTGTCTTGAATATTGCTCACCACATGTCATCAGGATGAAGCTGAACCACACAGAGCACATTACATTTTTACTGTGATCCTATGATACTTGGATTACACTTCTCCTGCATTCTTATCTTCTACACCGTAATTATAAACTTAAGTTTATTTATTCCTTTCTGGTATATAAACACGTGAATTTTCATTCATTTAGACATCCTTGCTGTTAACATAGTACCTAGAATACATAGGAACACATTACATTTTTGTTGAATGGATATGTGTATAAAGAAGTGTTTAGCTTCTGGTAATGACCCTTGTCAAATTTTTTCATGTTCTAATTAACCCATTTATTTTATGTTTTTTATTGTCCCTCCATTTTTGTCTCCCATAATACTGTACTTCATTTTTTCCATAATTTCTCACAGCTTGATTTTTATATTTTTCCTATGTACTTTCAGTTAGACATAGTTTACTATTCCTTCTCTTTTTAATCATTCCTATAAGATCATGAACAAAAGAATAACAATATCAATAAATATTGTTTTATAAAAGCACTGCTTTAATATTTATACCATAAGACTTTGTAGATCTTTTATAATTAGATTCACATTGTGAACTTTCAAAGAGATAACATAGTATGTACAGTTTCCCAACTATATTAATAAGAAAACTTCTGTTATGGAATATCTCATAAAATATTCTGAGTTAAATAGCTCTGGACTATTTATCTTAACAGTTGTCCTAAAGTTGATTCAGGACCCACATAGCAGTGACTTCCTTAACATAAATGCATGTCCAGCATGTTTCTGTACACCCTGCCATTGTGGTGGAGAGCAGCAAACTCTCCAGTTTCAGAGACTGGGGAATGGGCAGAGCTGAAGAAGGTAGCACAGATGGTTGAAAAATGTAATTTGTAAGCAAATTTAATGCTTATTAAAAGCTTTTTATTTTCTTTAAAATTTCACATGCAAAATCAGGGACTATATAAGAAGTTTTCTCATTGAACTACTAGAAAACTCCCAGATGTTTGCAGAAATGGAGGTACTTCGCATCTTTTCTTCCCTAATTTATAACAATTAGTTCTTGGCAAATTTTCACTTTTCATCCTTTCTTGAAAAATGTTGTGTTATGAGGTTTTGTGTTTATTTTGTTTGGTTGGTTTCTTGAATGAATTAACGAATGATAGCAATTTTATACTAACATCACAGATAAAGCAGAGACCTATAACTCACTTTTATATTTGCTGACATAGCTATAAAAAATGAAAACTCAGTCTCTAAGATATTTTATATCTGTGAAAGCAAGTATCATAGACTAAATTGCATTCCCCCTGCAAATTCACACCTCAGAATGTGACTGTATTTGAAGATAAAATCCTTAGAGAAATAATTAAGATTAAGTGATGTCATAAGGTGGGTCCTAATCAATATGTCTGGCAACTTTATAAGAAAAAGAACAGACATCATGGATAGGCACACACACACACACGCGCGCACACACACACACAGAGCCATGTGAGCACACAGAAAGAAGGCAGCCATCTGCAAGCCTGGGAGAAAGGCCTTGAGAGAAGTCAAACCTGTTGATACATTGATCTTGGCCTTCTAGCCTCCAGAACTGAGAAAATGAATGGCAGTTCTTTAAGCCACCTGGCCTGTGGTGTTTTGCTATGGCAGCCCTAGCTGGCTAATACAACAAGTAACCAACCAATTGTCCAAATATCCAGGTAACCACTTGTACTTTTTACCTTTTCCTTAGACATCAATAAGAATATAGAAGCTAGAATGAGACAGTAGGTTTTAAGACCAGACTATTACTAAATACATGACCTTGAGTAAGCTGTTTAAAATCTTCACGTGTCATCAGTAAGAGGGGCTAATTGGAAACACTACTTCTTAGTGCTGTTATGAAGAATAAATAAGATAATGAATGTAAATGTTTATTAAGCACAGTTCCCAGAAGCATACAACAAGGACTTAATACATATTACCTATTATTATTATAGTTATTAGTATGACTTAATAAAACCAGAAAATTCAATTCCCCTGTAGATTCCTATCTTTATAAGGCTTTTGAAATACAAAGTGACAGAGAATCCAGACACTAGACAGCTGATTCCTTCTGTTGTGAAATTTGAAGGTCATTATTAGAATAAATTTATAAAAGTTTGGAATCCTTCTGAACAGTAGTAGTGGCTAGACAGATGGTGACTTTTTCTAAGCCTTTTGTTAAAGTTAGCCTATGATCTTTGCAGTCATAAACCAATAAATAGAGGTAAAAATTATCTGTAAGCTTCTATAATCAAATAGCTTGGTAACAGTTTGCAAAGAGGCTTAGCACATTCTTGTCAACTCCATGACACCCCCCAAGAGGGAGTTCTGCAGTGGCTCACCCACGCATCCCCCAGTCTGTTGTCTGCCTGTCACTCTCAGTGCCAACAAAAGGGTCAATATCTGGAAAATGGCTGGAATCTGAAATACCAGGGTTCTGGGAACAAATGTGAGACTACAGGAACACAAAATGAGGAGCAGAGAGAGAATCTGTTCTTAACAAAGCTTTCCCAGCATCCTGGGCTTCAGAGTAGGGCCAGTCTAGTGCTAGGTAATTGGGGTTTCGAATCAATGTCCTAATTTACATAAAAGAAATAAAACAGAAAAAACAAGGGAATGTAAATTTAAAGGGTAAAATTGCACAGCATCTCATGCATTTAAGTAAGAGCACTTACTGAATTTACTTTGGAGACCATCGATTTGCACGATTTTCGCCAATTGCTTAGGAAACTCCATTTGCAATTACATCAACCACCTGCTATATTGTTAATCCCTAATTTTGGAGTTTTGAATTTGGATTTAAACAGCATGGGTCCATATAACCAAATATCATTTATGAGCTGTGTGGCATTGGACAAGTTATCTAATTCCTCCAACACTCAATGCACTCACCTACAAAATAGACATGAATATTGTACTGTCATAATAATAGTAACCTAAGATTGTCTCACTCATGTCATGTTTTGAGTACACTGACTATATAAAACATATTTAATAAACATTAGGGATTACTATTGTCAATGTAACAAACATTCAAACTTGTAGAGAATTTTTATGAGTTTATTTGAGCCAAACTGATGACAATTGCTGGGAAGTAAAACCTCAACACGTTGAGAAAATGCCCCAGAAAATAATAGTTTTGCACTTTATTTTATACATCACAATCAAAGCAGAAGATTTAAGGGGGTTCCATGAGATCCACTGGTGATACATTAGAGGGGCAGGAGAAAGCAAAGTGAGGAAACCCCTGGGATTGGATAGGAAGTAAAATGATAGGCATGTTGACACTGGTGGGTACAGGATAGTTAACAGTCAACAATTAACAGAATAATTATAACAATGAGGAGATGTGTGGTCTCTGCTCTGTGGCAGTGACTGGTGACTGATTTACGGGGTTCAGAAAAAGGGAAATTATTTTGCTATTGTAAAGGCATGTTTACCAGGTATATTATTCTAGATGCAAAAAAGCAACAGACAGGCTTGGTTAAGGTGAAGACTGACCTTTGTTAGAAAAAAAATACTGCCTTAGGACATGAGTACCGCCATCAACTGCTTTTACTTAAAAAGTTTTAATTTCTACCACCAATGGGTTTCATGTAAATTCCTTAAGCTTACTCCTTTGATTGTAATGTATAAAATGGCATGTAAAACTGCCATTTTCTAGAGCATTTTCTCAGCTTGTCAAGTTTTTGCTTCCCTGAAATTGTTATCAGTTTGGATCAAATAAACTCACAAAAATTTTCTACAGGTTTGATGTTTCTTATGTTGACAAAAGAAAGTTATCTCTGATAATCTTTTATAAGCAAATCTTCAATTCATATTCTTCAGGGTAGTTAAGTTGGGGTGCAGAAGTTTCTTTTTAGTCTGTAGCTAAAGTTGCCTTTAACTCAAAACAATCTGTACACCACAAAGATACGTCTTGGGGGGACTGGTTCTAGATCCCTACACAATCAAGGTCATTTAGCTTTTTAATAAATTATTTGTCATATCATTCTTCATTGTGTCTCTTTCTCTGAATAAAATGTCTTTTTTCCATTGGTCCGTGTTAATATAAAGTTAAAATATCTGCTATCATTTTTTCTGCTGACACATCTTTATCCTCCTGCTAATGAATGTACTATATGGTCCTGTCTTAATTGTCAGAATCTATGAGGACCGACAGCAGCTATTTCTGAGGACTCTCATTCATTTTCAAGAACTGTATCACAACAGTAGCATTTTGCAAATACTGTATTGTCTTCTATAAGACAGAAATGACCTTTATACCCAAGGTTCCCAGTGTTCCCAAACCCCTCCAATGATGTTCTGGAACAGCTTATAGGGTTCAATTGCCCAACACCAAGAAGCGTGACTCTCAATGAAAGAGTATGATGAAAAAAGGAAAGGGGTTGTTTCTTTAAAGGTTATACAGATTTAGAATAAATGGCAAATTTCTGCCATTAAGTCCCACTCCTTTTAATAGCACTCAAAAACATGAAGTCCTGCCCCCTTTGCCAAACCAGGTGAGTTTCAGAGTATGCCAGGCAGAAGTACCACCTTTCAGAAAAACAGAAGTCTGCAGATCAGCATTACTGGTCACAGTTTGGCTCCAAGCATCTCTCTGGAATCTGGGTGGCTAGGCAGATCTTGCACAGATCTGTCTTCTCCAGGCTGACTCAAAGTTGGGCATCTGGGCAGGTCTCCTACTTGCTACACCATCAGCTCCAGTGATTCACTGGACTCCTGACTTTCAGACATTCTCTCTCTTACTCCAGAGCATGTGGCTCTTTTTCCTCTCTCCTGGCAGACCTCGTTTCTTATACTCCAGACTTCCTGACAGATCCCCTTCTCTCTCAGCCTGCCCTCATTTAAATGCTTCGCCTGGAACTTCCTGTGTGATCTCGTATCCAGTCCTTCCTATGATGTATTAGTGTCCACCCTTTTTGTCAGTTCTCCAGGATCTTTTATCTTCTTTTCTCTGCCATCTTTAGTCAGGGCAAAAGTCCCCAGTGACACATAGACATCTGGGGTAGCATCTGTCCCTTGCCACTCATACAGGCATTATATCCTGGCTATGTCACAAGTCTGAGTGTTCTCACAGTCACATACATAATTTGCCCTAAGCAGCAGCCGTCTTCCCTTCAGGAAAGCACAGCTATTAACATGGCATTGTTACGCAATGTATCTCCAATACCATATCATGCACTTCTCCTTTTCCCCTTCCCCTTCCCTATTGCCCCAATGAAGTGTTGTGGGGGATATACTCTACACTCCATCACATCAGTTCTTCAGATAGACCTCTCTCCATTCTTAAGAGCTGGGCATCTTCTTAAATTAACAGAGAATTTACTTATTCTGTGTTTGAACTGAAAAACATGTTTTATCTTGACAAGTTTCTTTTTTTTAAGTTTAGAAGATGATTTTTATTTGCTTGTTTCCTTAGAAAAGAACTGATACTTTAGAGTTTGTCTGCATTTGCCAACCAGTACTGTTACATCACATTTATGTAACTGGTGGAGGAGCCCATACTCTTAGCCTGCCCTCTCTCTGTGAGCTGAGGTGCCTGATTGTTTGGCAGATGGTGCCAAGCTGCAGGGATCTGAGGGTGCCCCTCTGTGAGTGGAAAATGGAGCCCACTGTCTTGGAGGCTGAGGCTCAGCTGATCACTGCAGAGGACCATCCAGCTGCCCATCCTCTCAACCACACAACTACCCAGCCCAGATGTGGCAGGAACCATGGGGAGACCATGAGCTGCAGGGTACCACTGCTTTCCAGTGGGAGTGGTAATTGGGCCCAGCTGCGATGGAGTATTTGCCTAAAGATGGTAGAACTGCCACAACATGCCCTGAAGTCCCAAGGGCAGGAAAAGTGGACAGCCTCAGACACAGCAGAATCACAGGGATTCTGCTCCCCCACACTGGCCAGGGTAGTGTCAAGGAGAGGTTCTTACACTGGGCATGCAAAAAGCCCTTCTCTCAGGCATGGATTGGGGTTGGGAGCAGGGAAAGGCAGGCACCTGTTCTGTAGAAGTAAAAATGGCAGCAAGGGGAGGTGCTGGACTAAGATGGACAGTCTAGACTGGGGAAAGAAGTTTCAGAAGTTGACCCAACTGAAACATGAGAAAGCACCTGCTCCCTCCCACATCTAAGCTAATATAGTCCCAGGGGAACAACAAAATGCTCTCTTGCCCACCTGGTAAATGTACTGGCTGGTGCATTTACTCAAACTTGCAGCCCTAGCAGCCACATGGCCCATGTCCACACAGGTCTCACATGCAGTTTCCAGGAGGGAGCCTGAAATGAACAGCAGCCAAGAACAAGCTAAGCTATAGGTATGACCACTTAGCAGCTGCCTGAGGGCCCCAAAGGTCTGTATCAGAAATTGGAACAGAACTCTGGACACAACCTTTTGTTTCAGTCTTGGTGAAAGGAAAATGGCCTTTGAGATGAAAGTCCAACATTCTCCCCAATTGCTCAGCATCTGAATAAAACCTCCTTCCTTTTGCACCAGCAACTGCCTCACAAGTTTGACTTTTGTGGTGTGAGGCAGACAAACCCCCTCTTTGTTCTGTAACACTTATACTTCTAAACACTAGGTAAGTAATTCACCATAGTCTAATCATTTAGAAACTTATAACTGGTTATTTCAGGTTGCATAATTTCATAATACATTTCAATATTTCAAATAGCATGACTGATGCTGGTAGATTCAATATATAAAAACTTTCATACAATTAAAATTGATTCTGATATCACAGTGTTAGCTTCGTGCTTGCTATTAACTGTCTAAATTTTCTGATGACTTAGTGGTTTTTGAATCTTGACATCATTTTTTATTACAGAAAATTATCTCCCTCTTGCTGTAATATCCTTATTTTATTTTTTTCTTTAAGTCATGCCTTAGTGGATGTTCTAATCAACTTTAAAATTCTTAAAAGTTATTTCGCACTGTCAACAGCTTTAGGATCAAGTACCTTTCTTCAAACCATTAAAGTGTAAGGTAGGCAGTGGATCAGGTAACAACAGAACAAAAGCAGCAACCTTACAGACACACAGGCAGCCAAGAGAGACTGTGTCAGGGATCCTTATAAAAGTCAGCAGCCCTTGCTCTCAATGTAAGTGGGTAGAGAGAATACCATAATTCCCAGGCTCCTGGCCCTGAAAATTCTCTTGTACATGCTTCAAAATCTTGAGAGTCTGTGCTAAAATTTTAATTAAGTAAAAATTTCATCAATCCAGTAAGTCTCTAGCCCAAAAGGGTGAGTCCTTCTGAACTGCTTGGAAAAAATTTTTAAAAAGCCTTGTTGGTATCTCAGTAACAAAAGCAAAAGCATTTTTCTTTTGGGTGGGAAGGGCTCCTATGTTAAAAATCTAGATAGATTTTCACTAGAACAGTTGACAAACTAAAAATATTCCAATGCAATTCAACAACAAAAAATACTGATTTGGATCTGAGGCTGTCTTTTCGTTTCAGTTTGTGAGGTGGAAGGTGAGGAGGTGTTTGCCTAAGATATGGAATATGCTTTGCAAAAAAAATAAGACTGCCTTATGTGAACTAACTGAGAACAGAAAAAGGACACAATATTTCAGCATGACAATCCTTTTAATTTTAAGTGAAACTGGAATTAAAACTGGCAGGAAAATGTCAGACTGTCTGGAAAACACCTGACTTTGAGGTTTCCTCCTGATGGGAGGTTGTTGCCTCAAGCTACCTGTTCTAAATGAGAGGTTCGGAACAGTCTCTAGAACAGCAGGAGTGGATAAAAAAACAAGAATGTTAAGATGGAATCAGTGCTAAAGGAACAAAGAAGACAGGATCGATGCTCTTTAAGAGGCCAGTAGAGCAAGCTGAATAGGGTCAAGGAGACCTGAGCCCTGATCCACCCCAAGAGTATTCAATGCATATAAATTACTAAGATTGAGAACAGACTCTCAGCACACCCTCTGGCTTCTCTGCATATTTATTGACTAAAAGGCAGGCAGACTTTTTCTATAATAAACTACCCCCTCTCTCTCTTTAGTCCTACAAGGACATTACTTGTAGAATCATGGTAAAATAATTCTAGGCTTAACATGAGAAACTAAGCAGTTTGGACCATAGAATGAGGGTCTAACTTGCCTTGCACTCCCTAGTGATGTGTTGTCCCTGATCCCTCAGCTGTCATTTTGATTAGCTGATGTAGAACTAGCCATCTCCCTTACACAGAATCACATGCTAACTTCATACCCAGTAACACACCCTTGCACAGGATGGCTGATTGGGTGTGTTTTGTACTTCATGTGATATAGGCTGAGATTCAGAGATGGTTATGAGGTCCAAAGGCCTTACTCACAACCACCTGGGAGTTTAAGTGGAGCTGACAGCCAGAAGCCCCAATTTTCTTCCGAGTGGACCTAGCCACATGGCCACTCAGGGTTTGTCACAGCATGGTGCTGTGTTACCAAAAGAAAGAACTTGAGAAAGCCCAGTTCTATAGCAACGCTGGCCCCAGAACATGTGTAACACCACTTACGCCACATCCTGTTGACCAGAGTACTAAGAGGTCTACCTGGAGTTATAGGGAGAACTAAACTAGACCTTCAGATGGAGGACTGTACAGAGACAGAAGGATTGCTGGAGTCCATCTTTGGGGACTTAATTAAGTCCAAATTAAATCTCTACCACAGAGACTTAATTTCTGAACAGACTAAGAACAAGTAAAAAGAAAAAAAAAAGCTTTTGAGAATTGTCCTACACTGTGAATACAAGTTCTGTAAATCTCAAATTAACACAACAAATTTAGGCTTTAGTGGAACATTTCTATTTTGTGTTGAATAGTTTTTTTTTTAATTTAGTTCTTAGAACTAAAAGCATTGTACATTTTTTATTTAATCATATTATTTTGAGGTAAATAAAGCATTTGAAGCACTACTAAGTAAAATGTGAATTATTATTCTTTGTTCTTGCTACTTTTTCCACTAATAATCTGTTTAACAAAAATAATTTTTAAGAATTTATGATGATAATAAACTTAAAATAAATCTTTAAAGACAATAGAAGTTGCCTAAAAAGCTGACTTTAAGAGAGAAACACATATTATTGTAGCTACTAAGTGATTACCAAGAATAACAGGTAAATATTTAACATTTTAGTCACACTTTGAGACTGAAAAAAACTCTCTGAGCTAACATAATGCAGTGTAAAAATTTTTTTAAAAAGATGATGATAAAGAAGAAATACCAAGTCAAAAGCTAACAAAATAAAATAAGCCAAAATTGGTAAAACATAACATTTCAGAGAAAATCTTACTGTCAAAAAAATTAAATATTTATTTAATTATCCATTAGATGATCACTGTTTTATTTACCCAAAATGAAATATGGATATAACATATGTCAAATCCCAAATCTGTTTCATTAAATATGCCCAGAAATCTACCTAAAAAATTAAAAAAGATTCAGAACCATTTGTTTTATTTATTAGTATTACAGTCTGACACTGCACATCTCCAACTAGAAGAAAACTAAAAACCCAGGAACCAAGGTGCCAGACTGAGAAACATATGGTGTTTTCCAACAACCGAAGTCTGGTGATTGCGGGTGGCGAAAATCCGTTTGGGGGCCTCCTTACAGCTAGAAGAGAAAAAGCATTCTGTGTTTACTTTTAGGCATTGCAGTAAAAAGTTTTAGATTTATTTACAACACAAAGGAAAAGGTATTACCTTTATTCATGAGATGTGGGCATGTTATAAAGACTAGAGGGAATTCTCTTAATCCATTTCTTTAGAAAGGGTTGGCAGCTCAGAGAAAAAAGTCTTTTAGGAGTTTTTAAATATTTATTATCTCACAGACACTTTGCAGTGTGAGAAAAACTTATGGTCCTTTATTGGCAAATATTTCAGAGCTTATCTTAACTTGTATGGAATTTTTAAAAAATGTTTAATATTCCTAAACTACAAAGCTCGATTAAACAGAGGCTTAGGGCAATAAGGTAATTCTTTTTCTGCAAAATTAAAAAACTAATATTAAAATTTCAAAATCAGATTTTTCACAGCTGGATAAAAAATATGTTCTTATTGGGGTTTTAATTCATTATCCTTTAGTTAATATTTATTGGTTGTCCATTGTACATGAATTATTTTGATTAAAAAGTTTGGGGGAATCAAATGATCATGGGGCTTCTGTTATCAACAGTGAGTAATTTGGTAGATAGACATAAATATTAGGCAAAAAAATAAAATTCTGGATCTTTTTATCTTGGGAGCATTCTCTATTATATGAAGATGGAGATAGAAATTATTATAGTAAGGTGATTACAGAAATATATTTTAAAAACATCTGAAAGACTTACCTCAGATTTTGAGCCACAATTATTATTAACCTCATGAAGTTATATCACTAATAAAATAATGTATATTGCCTGGAAAGTAAAGCATATTATTTATTTATTTTTTATTTTCTATACATGTCTATACATATTACATTATTATCATGTAATCTCCACCCCCTATCAGAAAGAATCATCAAAATATCTGGTGATAAAAGGCACCATATTAGAAAGGTTTAAGTTATAATGCATTTTTAGAAATGAAGTATTCGGTTCTGTAAATTCAGTAATGGTAGGAGTGCCTGGCGCAGGGGTCCTGTAGCCAGAGTATCTGGGCTCAGATCCTTCTGCTGTGTAACAGCTGCATTCTGGCAGGACTTTGGCAACCTAATTACATTCACCATGGCTCAGATTTTTCATCTTAAAATAGAGACATACCATATTTTATCTAAGATGCTTTTGACTGTAAAATACACCATTACTTTAAGTCTTACCACAAAAGAAAAATCACCCAAAGCAGGGAGTTGAAAAGAAAACCCTGAGAAAAGTAAACGCACCAGAGGCTATGACCTGAATGTGAGAAAAATGAGAAGAGTCCCGCACACAGCAAGGGGACCCGAAAACTTGCCTGCTTGTCCTTGGCCCAGAGTAAAGAGGGGGAAAACGTGTAGCAACAATGTGGACTGGAAGCCAGTGTCCTTTCTGTTCACCACTGAGTCCACACTATCAATATGGTCTGAAAAAACTAAAGAGAAACTTAATTGAAAGTAGCCTTATGCTGGCCATGCTCCAGGTGACTAACAGAAGTAAACAAATTATCTCTGGAGGACTTGATGAAACTCTAGGCTGAAGCCACTCTAAGTCAACATTGAGTGCTGATTTTTACAGATGTTACAGTGGGGAAAAAGTGTGTGGTGGGTTGACTGCAAATATGCTGGATTTCTTCCCTTCCCTGAATCCACGCTCTTTGCAACTCCTCCCATCAAGAAATCAACTTCCCTGTACTTGAATCTCTGCTTGCCCTGTGATTCCTTCAGTCCAATATAATGTGACAGACACTGGAGTGTGCCCTTTCCAAACCTAGAATCAAAAGACGTTGCACACTCCCACTTGGTCCTTGATCTCTGCCACTTTCAGGAAAATAAACCCTTGCTAGCTGGCTGGGAAGCTTAGATGTCATGTGAAATAAAGCCAGTTCATCCTAAGGTCTTTCTACATCTCTCAGACCCCAGCCTACCAGCCAGCTAACTGTATATGCAAGAGCAAGCTTATCCGTGATCCCCTGAGCACAGCCAGATAACAAAACTACCCCATAGGCTCATAAACAAGTATAAGTATTTATTGGGTAGAGGGATTGATCAACAATGAAAAAAAGAAGAAAAACCTCACAGATGCAGACAGCAGCATGGTGTGTGATGACTGACAGGCTAAGGGGGCAGTTGGGAGAGGTGGAGGAGGGGATGGTGGGGATAAATGCTGATGGATGGAGATGACTTGGGGTGGTGAACACACAGTACAGTGTACCAATGAGGCGTTTTGGAATTGTCCACCTGAGATCTATAAAATTTTGTTAACCAGTGTCACCCCAATAAATTCAATAAAAAGAGAAAAATGAATACATGTTTATTAGTTTAGGACATTATGTTTTAGGCAGTTTTGTTATACATCAACAGCTAATTGAATAAGATATATCTTGAAATCAGTGAAATATAGTAGCGGTATCTACATTATGGAGCTATGGTAAGGAATTGATTTAATACTGTAAGCACTTAGAATAATGCTCCATACATGACAACTCTAAGAAACCATATCTAAATTATTTATGGAGGTGTCAATATTCAACAATCTTGTTTTCAACTTTATTTATATATAAAATGGGAGTTCTAACTGAAGAATGATGTGAAGATCCAATGCAAGTAGAAATATTTTATAAGATACTAAATGCAATGTGATTATAACTGTTAGGTAGCAGCTAGGAATGAGCAACCAGAGGGGAAATAAAGGAGGGCCCTCGCCATTACAATCTAACAAAGAACTTAACACAGGAAGCGAAAGGGAGACAGGTCTCACCTATTGACTCAGCAGTCCTGAGCGTGGTTTGGTCAAGTTGTTGGGTGCCCCCAGCATTACAAGCGAAATAGCACAGGAGGAGGGGAATCCTTGAACTCTGTGCTGAGAAAGGGAGTTTTTGTAACAATTTCACTAACTAAAAGAGCCTTTACTCAATGGAAAAGAAAGCCTTTGTAGTTGTCCATTATTTCCAAAGGAAGAGGGGGCGGGAACTAGAAGCAATCTGAGGTATATAACCCCTGAACTCCAATAGTTGGCATACTTAGGTTAGCTAAGTACCCACTTGTAGCCTTGGCTCAAGTGTGTAGAACGAACTCACCAACTTACTAACAAACTTACTAACAACTTTATTTTCTCTATATGTGCAGCATTTAGACTAGCTAGATGCCTGCCTGCAGCTTTGTGCTTATGTGTGTTTTATAAATAAACTTGCTATCTCATTTCCCTTATACTTGTTGTCCCTTGCTTAAATTCATCTCTTGAGGTGAGACAAGAACCAAGGGGGGAAGGGGGGCCTCCTGACCTGGGCTTCTCTCTCCCCACTGTAACATAACTATAGTTACACATAAACAAGTAGCCAAAATGCAATGACGTATGTGCTCAAAAAGGTATAAACATGTATTAAACCAATACAAAAAAAAATGATGAGTTTTGTTTGGGAGACCCAGGAATGGCTTTATAGAGTAAGAGGCATTTTAGTCTAAAGCAGAAAAATAGGAAAGCATTGGTAAGGTGAGGGGTTGTTGTAAAGAGGAGAGTAGAAGGCATTCCAGGTTGAAGATGCTGCGTATGCAAAGATTCAAAGATCTGAAAGTGTCTGTCATGTGGCAGCCTTGCCTGTCTGATCTGACTAGAGTCTACAGTTTGAGAAAAATAGATATGAAACCATGAATATAGGTTAAAAAGCTAATCATGTATCTGGTTAAGCAAAAAAGGCTTTCTTATTTTAGCATAGATGTCACCAGAGGTTTCAGGAAATGCCAGTAATATGACAAAATATGTATCTTAGAAATATCATTTCTAAGCAATACAGAGGGATAATTGGAGGGAGGAAAGCGAACACAATCATCTACTTGAAAACTGATCAGGGCCTTAGCAAAGATCTGATAAACTTAACTGGAGGTGTATTTAAAAGACACATTGGAGGATGGCTAAAATTCTTGAGCTAACTGCACTCACATAAACAACTGCATATAATTCCTCTAAGCGTCTTATGAAGCTCAAACAGCTCACTGTCCATGAAAACACAGCCAAGGATGAAAATTTAAGTCTGCTGGGCCCCATAGTCCACAACATTTTACTTTGTGTCTTGCTTACCAATTTACAGAACAAGGAAAATAAAAACCAAGCATACAAAAACCCTGATGTATTTTTATAGTTATTCATTCAGTCTACCTGTTGATACCAAATAAAAGCCCCGATGAAATATAAACAATTTAACTTGAATTAATTTATTAAGTTATCATAGAAATGAGTCTTTTAGAATGGATCATTGCCAAGTAAGACTACTGAGTGAGGTTAAAAATATCAGTAGTCAGGTGTGATGCCACATTAGGGATTGCCAAATAGTCCAAAAATTTTTAAGTAGACTAAGGCCAGAGAAGGGAAACTTCTGAAAGGAAAAGGTGGGCAAAAAGTAATGAGGTACCTAGATGACAGACTACAGAACAATCTTTGAGGAATGCTTGGCCCGGAAAAGGAAAAGAGCATGAATACAATCTTCAAAGTGTATGAAGAGATGCCATCAGTTCAGTGGAGTAGTATCATAGTAAGATGCTGTAGAGTGTGCTGCAGAATTTGGAACTAAGAATAAAGGTCAGGAATAAGATGAAGCACAGCTTTGGACTTACTCAAGAAAGATATTTTCTATTAACTGGAGCTATCCATCTAGGAAATGAGCTTAATCATGGTATATTATTGCTAACAAAAAATATTTAAGTATTATTCATTCAAAATATTAACTGAGCAACCAAAATTTGCCAAGCCCCATGATAAGCATTCGAAAACAAGTGTGAACAAAACTGTATCAGAAATGACTATAGGAGGGAATTCTGCATTATTGTATTTAGTAGACTCTTATATGATGCTGACTATGTGCTAGACAGCTGTTTGAGAATCTTAGCAAATATTAACTTACTTAATACTCAAAACAACCTTACAAATGGAGAAACTGAGCCAAAAGCAGTAACCTGCCCAAAAGCAAGCTCACAGCCAGTAAGAGTCAGCACTGGGGGTCAAATCCAGATGGCCTAGCTCCAGGTCTGTGCTCTTGGCCATTGTGACTGCTGTTTTCACCAGCCTCACTGGTGGAGCTGGGCATCCAGACTGATAAGGTGCATCCATTGTCTCACTCTGAGGAGCCTCTGAGCACACGCATAAAAGTGGTAGAAGATATTGAAGCCATTTTTGGTCAGTTTCAACATGTTACCAGTAACCAAACTTAATTAGGTTTTATTGTTTACATTTCCTTTCCAATATAAAAATACACAGCCAAAAAACACACATGTATACCCTGAATCCAGAATGTTTTTCCATTTTATTAATCCCTTTGCTGTAAGGAACTCCAGGCACATATGGGAGAGAAAATTTGGAAATTGATTTTGTTATGCAAAATTTATTTATTTTTAATCTGTACAAATATAACAGGGTGCAGCCAAGAGGGGAGCCCCAAATAGGGATTTGGAATGTGGTCCAAAACTCAAGGTGTCCAAGAAATATTAGGATGTCCTCACCCTTTCCTCCCACAGGTGTGAATTGGGAGAGGGGACACATGGAGCAGGAATATGCAGGGCTGTTTTGTACAGCAACAGCTTTGCAGCTAATCTCTGGCATGGTCATTTAACATATCTATAACCTTTAACTGGTTGCATAGATATGTTAAATAGCTGTGGCCATGCTTTGAGCCAGGGAGAAGGGAGGGACTTCCACCCAAGATGTAACTGGCGGGGGCAGGTCCTCCAAGTTTCAGCACCTGTGTAAGAGCTTGGACAAGATTGGCTCCATAACATGGGGCCACACCTGCCCAGACTCACTATGGCATCCCAGTAAAGCTGAAAGGATATGAGAGTGCTGGCAAGTGTAGCTGATTGTGGGAGGAGTCGGAAATGGGGCTGTAGAGGAAGATTGGCGTGGGGATTTAAACCCAGATGCCACAGCTTTGGTGAGGAGGGAATCATATGGTTTTGCCAGAGTGCAGGTCCCCTCAGCTTAGGTGAAAAGGGAACCAAGTGGTTTTGCCAGAGTGGGGAATCACCATGCGGCTTTAGCAGAGAACTGCCACCCGGCTTTGGCAGAGTGGCGACCTGACCCTCCCTGCAGCTTTGCCAGTAGAGAACATGCAGCTGTGTCAATAGAAAGGAGAGAGACATGTGCTTCTGGCAGAGTAGGGACCCTCACAGCCATGTGAAAAGAGAACCACGTGGCTTTGCCAGAGTGGGGACCCCCCACAGCTTTAGTGGAGAGGACCACACGGCTTTGGGGTGGTCCCTTTGGCCACGTGGCCTGGGAAGCAGGAGAGACTTTACCTGGAAGAAGGGTGAAAGAACTCTAGCCAGAAGGTGCCACATGGTTTTGGATTAATTGGAGATCCTGCCTGGATGGCGACACAGCTGATGGTGTCAGGAGCCTGAATCATAGACATTTGTTTCTTTTCCTGAGATATGGTGCCCAGAATTAGTGCAGGGGTAGAAGGAAGGACTGTGGGTATCCTAAAGGACTTTGATATTTTAATGAACACATTAGGTCACTACTTTAAGTCTGTAAAGCTTTAAATAAACATTTCCTTTCCTTTTCACAAATCTCTGGCATTGAGAGACGTCTTTCCTAAGGCAGTGGGCAATTGAACCTAGTGGGGTCCTTTCAGTAATAGTATATCGTAACCCCCCTTTGGCCCTCTTCTGTAACACAGACTTAAGAATTATTTCTTCTGAGTATGGGAAGGAGAGAATGAGAATAGAGTTGGAAAAGTGGATTTTACATTTTAGAAATTTGTACTATTTGTTTTTTATAAGCATCCTTATTTTCTTAATTAAATATTTACAGCAGCAGTCCCCAACTTTTTTGGCACCAGGGACCTATTTTGTGGAAAACAATTTCCACAGTTGGGGGTAGGGCAGAGTTTCAGGGTCATTCAAGCACAGTTATTATGTACTTTATTTCTATTATTATTACATTGCAATATATAGTGAAATACTTATACAACTCATCATACTGCAGAATCATTGGGAGCCCTGAGCTTGTTTTCCTGCAGCTAGACAGTCCCATCTGGGGGTGACAGCAGACAGTGACACCCAAAGGGTGTTGCTTATGTTCACTGTACTCCATGACCTCATTTTGGTTGCTGTCATTGAAGACAACCCTTTGCTCCACAAAGATGGGATGTTGCAGATGGAAGAAGGCTTCTCAGTGTTTTTATAGCAATCTCAGAATATTCCACCTTGACTTTGACCCAAAATGTATGAAGATCTGATGTTGTCTCAAACATATTTTTAAGGCCACTGTCATTTGTGATATCAAGCAGTTGGTCCTCTTCTAGAACTGACCATGTCAATTCACCTGCCTTATTTACAGATGGGTCATGTAACCATTCCTTCCAAGTCTGGGTGTCTTTTGTGGTTGGGAAGTAATACTCAAACTCTTTTGAAAGCTCAGATAGGTGACCATGTACCAGCTTGGAGAAAGAAAGTCTTGGCTCAGTCTCTTCCAAAATCTCTGCTAATGTTTGAAATATGTCAAAAAACCCAATGTTCACTCACCACCTCCATAAATCTGGTTTGGCTTTGAATGGAGCCACTTTATCTGCTGAATCAAGCACAGTTGTCATTCTCCCCTAAAGTGACAGATAGGGTTAATTGAGCAGTTTGAATGGGTCACACAAGTAAGCAAGTTTTGTGACCATTCTGTGTCACTGAAATATGCTGCCAGTGGTGACTGTTTTTCTCAAAGAAATCTCTGGAGAATCTCTTGTAACTCAAAAACTCTGGCCAGTGATCTACTTTTAGAAAGCCATCTCACTTCTTTGTAGAAGAGAAGACATGAGTGCTGTGCATCTATCTCCTCAAAGAGCTGTGTGAACAGATGTGAGTTAAGGGCATGTACTTTAATGTGGTTGATAATTTTAATCACATCATGTAAAATGTTGGTAGACTCAGGTGACATTTTCCAGATAATCAGCATTTCTCTATGGATGACACAGTAAGTAGACTCACATTCAGAAGATACCCCTTTGACCCAACTAGTGAAACCAGAAAGCCGTCCTGTCATGGCATACACTGTCCATGCATACACTGAAACAAAATGACCAACTCAGGTTCCTGATATGTAATCATTCAGAGACTTGAATAATTCTGCAGCTGTGGTTTGGGTTGACAACAAGTGCACATAACATATCCTCATGCTCATCGTCCTGAAAAATTTATCACACAAAAACAATCACTGCTTCCTTGTTGTCAATATCAGTAGACTCTCAGCATGGATTGCATACTATGGTGACTCATTGGTACTTTCTAACAATTGTGACTCAATATCCTCTGGTATTTCATCCAATTGTCTATGGTGCTAGCTGAAAAAGGAACACATGCCACCTTTTGAACTGCAGCCTCTCCTAAAAATTCACAACAAATGTCCCTAGCAGGAGGCAGGATCAACTATTAACCAATAGTAAAGGGCTTCTGAACTTTAGCAATGTGGTCAGCCACTAAGAATGATGCTCTCAGTGCAGACACATTTGATGAAGTAGTGGCCTTCAATAATTGCTTCTGTTCTTTGTGTTTATGTTTTTTTTTTCTTTTGAAAAACTCCAAAGGTTTGTGGTTTAATGCAGGGTGCTTGTCTCCATGTGGTAAAGCAGTTTTGAAGGTTTTGTGGCTTCGTTGGATAGCTGAACATCACATATTATACAAAGCAGGCTTGGAGAATGTGAATTACCTATTGCAATGAACCTATAATTTAAGTAGAACTGCTGGTATTTTCTTTTAAATACAGCTTTCTTTTTGTTGGCAGTCTTAGAGTTTTCTGCTGTCTCATCATTAGGTCTTTCCCCCTTTTCAAAGAAGCTCTTCAGCAACATTTGTTTTGTACTCATTTTGACTAGGGTTAGCTTGTGGGCTTACCAAAACTCTGACTGAGACAAGTTTGCAATGGGGGAAAGAGGTGCAGGTGGAATTGGTAAATAAAATAATGGGTGGGCCATGTGCAGACTAAAATAAGTCGGATTCTGACCTAAAGCCTGCCGCCAATGTAGCTGTGCAATTGAAGTGCATCTGCTCACTTGGCACTATGAAGCCTGCCACCAGATGCAGCTTAATTGTCACTTGCCACTCACTGATAGGGTTTTGATATGTGTCTGCAAGCAATTGATTTATTATACTCTTTGTGCAGTCAAACCTCTGTGCTAATGATAATCTGTATTTGCAGCCACTCCCCAGCAGCAGCATCACTGCCTCAGCTTTTCCTTAGATCATCAGGCATTAGATTCTCATAAGGAGTACTCAACCTAGATCCCTCACATGCACAGTTCACAGTAGGGTTGGGCTCCTATGAGAAGCCAGTGCTGCTGCTGTTCTGAGAGGGGGTGGAGCTCAGGCAGTAATGTGAGGGATGGGGAGCAGCTGTAAATACAGATAAAGCTTCGCTCACTCACCAGCTGCTCACCTCATGCTGTGAGGCCTGGTTGCAAACAGGTCATGGATTGGTGCTGGTCTGTGGCCTGGGGGGTTGGGGACCCCTGATTTACAGGAAACTTGTGTGAGTGAAATATATTATAAAATAATAAGAAGAATACCTCTCATTTTCTGCCCATCTAGAAATGAAAGCAAAAATTTGGAATTATGAACAAAATTCATAAGATCTCCTCTAATTCATGTAATCAGAGAATGTTGGAGCTAGTATCATGAAAATTGCCTATCATATAACTATCTTAATTTATAGATAAGGAAATTGAAGTCAAGGAAATTTGTGAAACTTGGATAGTGTCAGAAAGCAACATAGAACCCTTGGAAAATTCATTTAACTTTCTTAGTCCTATTTTCCACATGTGTAAAATAGGGGTAACAATAATATGAATGGAAAGCCTATCCAGACAGATGAGAGCTGGCTAAAGGCAGGGAACAGGAGTGACCTGCAGGAAAGATTGCAAACTGCCTGGGGCCATGGTGAGGCAGTGCTGGTCCCATGGGTGCAACTGCCTTACCCTGGTAAATAAACAAGTGATCTCCTGCCCCTGGGGCAAGTTAGTGGCAGGAGGAAGTTCTTATACTGGGCATTGCAAGGCTAGAAAGAAAATTGGTTAAGAGGGAAAAGCCCTCCTCACCCATTCTGTTACCAGATTGGGGATGGGCCCACAGTAAGGCAGGCATATGCACAATAGAAGTTAAACTAGCAGCAGGGGAAGGTGCTAATCAAAGAGGCCTGTCAATCTAGCCAAGGCTAGAAAGGATTGGCTGGTAGGTGGACCCACTCAAAGCCTACAAAAATTTAAGAAGTTAGTTGGGCATTCTGAGAAAGCACCTGGTTCATTCCAAACCCAAATCTAATATAAACCTAAGGGGAACTATTTTAGAGGTGTTCTTCTCACTTTTATTCCAATTTACAACGACTTCTTCTTATATTCCTATCAGAACCAGAAAGGGAGAAAAGTGCAAATGTTAGATGCGGATCTATTTAAATAATTTGCAAATACTAGATTATATGCTAATTTATAATTATATACTATTTTATAGTAAAAATAAAAGTTAATAATTTTTTATCATGGCCCAACATACTCATGCCATGCATGACTTTCACATGTAATATACATATAATCAGTCCAGTGGAATGAATAATCAGATAAGACTGATACAAAGAGAAAAGTATGTGTTAAATGGAGAGGAAATGGCACATGATGGGTTGCACAATGAACTGGGAATGAGATGTCCTTATAAAACCTTCATTTCTGCCCACATCACTCAAGGACATTATGTGCTGAGACCCAGCTGATCCTATGCAAACAGGACAATGCTGTACAAAGACTGCTTAAGTTTTTCCACATGCCTGATTATAGCAAAAGACCACATTAGAAGAAAAATTTGGTAGCAGAAGTAATAAAAAAGAAAAAAGCAAACGAAGACTGGGAATTTATCCTGGAAGAAAAGACACTCACTACTGAACGGGTGTCAGTGAGAATTTCCGGCTCACTCTGTCTCACTCATGCCCTACCTGGCACATCCTGCACTGTGCCTGTTAGTGGTAGGAAGCTTGTCTCTATTCACTTTAATGGGCATCATGCCTCTTCAGGTGTTCTGGTGCTAAAATCTGCTTTAATCTTATCCATTGAAAATAGGCACTTTTAACTTATTTCATACATTAGTGAGTCTCCCATTTCATACAGCCACTAAAACCCTTGATAAGGTACTAATAAGAAACACCAGCATGAACACCAGAAATTTCAAACCAGGCTACATTTGCTGTGTGTTCCATAACACCCCATGGGCTCATCAGAGCCAAGGAGATCTGAAAATATGAAGTCACACTCTTGCATTCTAACATTATAAGATATATTGCCTTTCATTCACTTTTGTGGCACTTTCAAAAATTAGTCTATAAAATTTTCATGGCATCTTCAAAGCATTAAAGTGTAGGTAATGGAATGAAATGACTTGAAATGAAAAAAGTTATGGAGATTATGATGGCGTCCCAACCAAAATGTATAGCAAAGAACTAAGAATCAATGAAAAACATTTGGGAAAACACTTTTGAAAAAAGTTGTTTTAAGCATCTCTTTGCAAACTGTATTATGGCAGTGATTGGACAATCTATTACACACTGGGCAGGCCTGGTAGGCAAGGCCATGCATGGCAAAGAGAGGGTACAGGATTCTTCTCAGGGTGGGAATCAGGAATTATGGGACCCTCTTTGTTGATAAGGAGCACAGTTAGCTTCTTAGTCAAGGTGGGGATTACCTGGTACAGGAGTTCCCAGTGTCTCTAGGGCAATCTGAAGCAAAGTGTGGACAGGTAGAAAGCTTGTAGCTAAGGGAGCTAATTGTTCAGTGCGAGGGCTGGGCAGATTTGATGACGAGTGGAAGAGGAATAAAAAGGCTGTGAGGGAATTGTCTAGAGGGGAAAAATAGAACTGAGTGAAGCCATCTGGCTACCGACCAGGCTAGAATAGAAAAGAGTTCAGTTGCTTTGCTTGTAAACTCTCTTGACCCCTATCTGAACAGGAACCACAGGAACCACAGCATCAAATGAAAGTGGTTTATTTGATAGAAAGTAGAATCCCAAACCCCAGAGTCCTTATGGTTTATGTGGCTCCCAGATCCTATCAAAGCCTGTGTTTGTTTCATGTGTGTTGACTCTAGGGCGGCCAGTACTCATTTTGAAAGAGGCAGGTGAAAGGTCATGATACATTAGTATTGAAACTTCTTCTAGACACTTTCATTTTTCTCAAACACTGTTTCTTTTGATGACACTCTAATATTGGTTTCTCAGAGAAAAACCTTTGCTTGCACAGAAAATCCCACTGCCTTTGTTTTAAAGATTCACTTAAAAACAAGGACAGAATGCATATGACTTTGAATTTTCAATCTGTCATCTATTTTAAATTTACTTTGCTAAGTGAATTAACCTCTTTGGCTCTGGAGACAGAGAATAAAAATAATGCAAGTTGGTGTAGAAGTCTGTTCTTTTAGTTGAAATCTGTTCTTTCATTCTAGTGAATATCTCAAAAACAAAGTAATTTCAAGCCAATAAAAACAAAACAAGCAAACAAAAAATCTTCATTCTTCCCAAATTATCTAACACTTTATTGGAAATCAATAATAAGAACAGAGGAATTTTTTTTTTAAACCTACATATAAAGTGGTGGGCAAAAATAGGTTTACAGTTCTGAGTATGCTGAACAGTTTGTTCCTGTATTATTGATTAATTATTGTATTATTTTCCATACAAACAACTGGAAACCTACATTTGCCCACCCCTGCTGGTTACTGGTAAAATTTCTCTCTGACTTACAATTGCACACCAGAACATGGAAAAGTTTTAGAGCAGTAAAAGTACTTTGTTTTGCAGAGGTGGTGAAATGTAGTCTTTCTCGCTTCATTCTGTACCCATCTGGCAACACAGTGATCTCAAAAAGTATGTGACAATCCTGTTGTACATGCACTTATTATGAACTTGCTAAAACTATTTGTCTCTGAATAAAATGTTCAGCTCTTACGCTTAAAGCGCAAGAAACCTGAGACCTGCATCTAGAACAAGGACAATGAACAAACAGGAGCCTGATTTGGCTTAATTCTCTGAAAATTGCCTAATCTCAGTTCAACAAGGAATAAGTGGATGCTGTACAGGTAAGTATTTGAAATACTGTTACCTGGTTTCTAAAAAAGAATCACAAATTTTTTGAGCTAGAAAAGATGTTAAAAGAGCAACCTCCTGGTTTGGTAGAAGAGCATGCTGAAAGCTCAGAAAGCTGCCATGACCTGCACTCAGCCCACGAAACTGGCACTCAGCTGAGAGGAGGCAGACCTGAGTCTAGATCTCTAGTTTCCTGATGGTCATACAGTGCACTGGACATTTGCTTATTTCACAAGGGACACATACTGAGAGGTCAACTCCTGGTAGAAGTCATGATAGATGCTAAACTATCTGAGCTTCCCAAGGGTGAACCACCCTGGGGAGATTCCAAGCTCACCAACTGAAAGGTTAAGAAGATGATGCGCCCCTGTCCCCCAAGGGCATCATGTCTCTAATGAGAGCCTGTGCCCAGTGCAAGAAGCAGAAATGCCTCATTCACCAGTCCAAACAGTAGAATGATTATGAAACCAAGGCTCTAGAAGTTGTATCACTGATGATGATGCCTATGCTCGGTCGGTGCTTAGATACTGCTACTTCAGTAACAGTTGTTCTCTGGGCCACAGATTACTGGCATAGAGTTACCCACTCACGTGGACATTGTCTGACTTATTCAGCAAGAGTTTGTTGAGCCAGATGTCACAATAGATGCTGGAGCAAACCCATCAGAGTCTCTGCCCTCAAGGGACTGTCACGGTATAAACCATTTGATGATTTTTCTGTGTTGGTCTCCAAGATCTACCTTTGGGTTAAAAAAAAATGCACTGACACAACAAAAACTAGTTATGTACATGAAAAGATTGGGAACACTAGCAAGTTGCTTTTTTATGGAAAATTACTTAATTATAGCAAAGCATGTGAAAATGAATTCTTAATAAATTGAACATAACGACTTTGAAAAATCAGTTAAAAGAGCACAAGTGCTTTCAGGACACAGCACGCAGCATATTTAGCACACAATAATGAGAAATTGAAGTAAAATATACATTTTGAAGTTTTTCCTCTGATCTAAATTAGAGCCCTGGCTTGCAGATGACCCAGCTACAGTGTTTTACATGTCTTGTTTCTTGCTCATTTTATGTTTTAGATTAATTAAGTAGACCATCTATTTTTCTGAGTTTTATTTCTTAACATCTAATTTCTCAAATCTCTGAAATCTGGCTACCTTTCCATTGATCCACTGATTTAGTAAAGTGGCCCATTCCCAATGTCCCTGTTCAGGTCTTAATAGCTTCAAAGTTTTTGCTAAATGGAACACATCTGAATGTGCCATTATTTCTGAAATTACTTTCTTGCTCTCATCGTTTTCTCTTGTTAGCTTGTCATTAATTCAGACTACCCATTCCAGATACCCCTCTTTTCTTACATTCACTTTTTAATTTAGCTCTGTACTCCATATTCTTCTAAAAGCATTTAAACTGTCTTACAAAGTAAACATAATATCAAATGGAGCAACAAGGAATAAAATACAGTTTTAACTATGCTTATGCTTGAACCAAAGACAAGCAGGTATCATCCTTTACCGGAAGAGAGTGGCAGTTTAAGCTGGCACTGAATGGAGCTGCACGTTTTCTGCCAGTTGAAACACAAAGGGGAACAGGTTGAACTGCATTCTCGTCATCATCTGACAAACAAAAGTACACACATTTGTCTCTGTAGTCTGTGCTGCTTCTGGGAACAAAACTGATGCAGAGATTTATGCCATAATACCTTGTAGAAGGCATGCCAGGTAAACATCACTTCAATTATAGGATTATAAAATTATATGGTCACAAAAACCCCATTCAGGCCACCCTTTGTAAAAACAGCAAGCATAATAGTAAAGTAAAATTTAATGAAAGCATTTGGGAGGGAAGGTAAGACAAGGTAGTCCAGAGCTTCACATTCTCGAGATCGAAATTAAGCTGGGAGATCACTTGAAATAGTGAATGAGTGAACATAACTACTAGATTCTTTCAAATACCAGATTTCCAAGGTAATTCTGGCTGTGGCTAGGTTTTTTCAGGTCATGACTAAACCCACAAAGCTGCAGTGCAAATATTCTGACTTGTCAGTCAGAATGAAATCTTCTTGCTTTAGTTTTAGTCAAGACTCATCACTTTTGTCAACAACCCACAAAGTTGTCCCCTGCAGTAGGGATGTGAGTCTAAGAACAACTGTTTCCTTATAAATGGCCTGGGAGACATTCTCAGCAAAGTCTGTCTGCATCTTCTACCTGGAGGAAAGGACTTTCTCTCTGCAAGTTTCTTTTTAAAGCCTAAATGATTAGTTGCTTTTCTTTTCTTTTCTTTTCTTTTCTTTTCTTTTCTTTTCTTTTCTTTTCTTTTCTTTTCTTTTCTTTTTCCTTTTCTTTTGTGATGGCTTATTCTCATCCATGGAAGAACCTCAGTGTGATGTCTCTTAAAGATTAAATATTAAGAATACCACTACCTTAAAGACCCCATCATTGTAAGCTGAAAAATTCACCCAAACTATTCTTGGCTATTTAAATAGTGGTGAGAGTCCAAGAGATTATTTCAATTTATATTTAATTGATGCCAACTTGTTCCTTAATGCAGTAACTAGCTAATAGTCTGTATCTTAAGATCCTTCCTGATTAACAACAGTAAAATGATCATTCAGAAACTATAAGAAGCTTTTTGTCTTGTGTGTACCATGTCCTAGAACATTCATCTAGCTCTCCTAACAATTGTCCACATGGAAAACATATCCATTGAAAAGGAACAAATGGAATAGTATTGGGACATACATCTTGCCTGCATTTTGCTTTAAGATAGTATCTGTCAGATTTCTACTTCTGCCCACAATGTAACTTGAACTAACTTGCCTTCCCAACACAAACAACTAAAAGTTAGACAAAATCTAAACAATCACTCTTTATAGGTATTGGACAACACGTAAGGCAGGACTGCAATCGCTGGGAGAAGAAAGACAACTGGGATGAGTCCTGCAATCAACTTCAGTCTCTGCCTGGCAGTACTTTCTGGACAGCGGTGTGGGAGGAGGATTCTCTTCAGAGCATAGTAGGGTCTCACCTGTTCATGCTAAATGTGAGTTCTAATATCTGTATTCACATTTATCTGAGCAGTTACATTTTAACTTTTACTGGGATCTAGTGGGACTTTAAATTCTTCAGACGATGTGCTATGGTAAAGATTTTGAACTTAGACTTTCAACAAGTAGGTTGAAATTGAAAAGTCTATTAGAAACAATAGATCATTTAAAATAAAGCAACTAATCAGCCCAACAGATACAGAAACATTTTTAAAATCATTCACTAAGCCTTCTGTTTTCATAAATTAGACATCAAGAACTCAGGAAAAAGGAAATAGAAAATAACTATGAAGCACAATAAAGAATATCTAAAACCTCTAGTACACGGCATACCAAATAATGAGGTTATTATTCTCAATGTCAGTGAAGACTCCCAATATCTCCACTAAAATCAGTAATGAGATACAAATGTTCCTACTACCTTTGTTACTTATTATACTAGGATCAATAAAATGTCTAACAATAGGGGGTTGTTTAAAAATATATATGTGTGAATATGTAAAATAATCATTAAAATGACGTCACAGATAATTAAAAAAGAAGTACCTCTATGACTTTTTAATGGCTCACTGTATTCAACTTAAACAGGTACCATCACTTGTGTTATTGACAATCGTAAGACATTTCTAGAACATAGAAAGTTAATGATAAAGGAAATGAAATACAGCAACTTTAACAAGGATTCTTTGAGTAGTATGGTACTTTTGCCTTACTCACTTTTCTAAGATAAGCGTGAATTACTTTTATTTTTATGATATGATTATATTTTACTTAAGAAAAGAAGGATAAAAAGCAACACCTAGATATGTACATGTTTGTATAAACAAAGAACATATAGAAGACCATACATTAAGCTGTTAATATGGATTATCTTTTGGGTTGGTGGTATGTGAGTTTGTGAACCAGGGGCTGAAATCTTTATATTATTTGACTTGTTATAAGCACATATGTTACTTTTGTAATTTTAAAAACTAAGTGAATAAATTAATTTACAGAACTAGTATAAATAAAATAGAAGAAAAATAATGAGACACATATTTGCCAAATGATATATTGGTTATTTAAAAATGTTAATAGTACAAATAACAATAAAATTACAAACATGCCACCAGGAAATGACAAAGTTCTATTGAAAAATGAATAGAACTATTACTATTGAAAAGTAATTTAAAGAAATATATATCCTTAAAGCATATAAAAATGGTCAATTGTACATATTTCAAAATATAAATCGAAAGTAGTCAACATTTTGTTAGGTTAACAAAAGTTCACAGAAACACAAGTTGTATATAATTATAAAAATTGTCTTATATGCCACTATGAAAACATAAACTGTGATATAAAAATAATATTCTGGCTGGCCATCATAAACGAAGCAACAAACAAGTGTTGGAGAGGTTGTGGAGAAAAAGGGACCCTAGTGCACTGTTGGTGGGACTGCAGACTCGTACAACCACTATGGAAAATACTATGGAATTTTCTCAGAAAACTAAAAATGGATCTGCCTTTTGACCCAGCAATTCCACTGCTGGGACTATATCCTAAGAACCCTGAAACACCAATACAAAAGAACCTTTGCACCCCAATGTTCATGACAGCACAATTTACATTAGCTAAGTGCTGGAAGCAGCCTAGATGCCCATCAGTAAATGAATGGATCAAAAAACTATGGTACATTTACACAATGGAATTCTATGCAGCAGAAAGAAGGAGCTCCTACCCTTTGGGACAGCATGGATGGAAATGGAAAGCATTATGCTAAGTGAAATAAGCCAGGCAGTGAGGGACAAATACCATATGATCTCACCTTTAACAGGAACCTAATCAACAAAACAAAGAAACAAGCAAAATATAGTCAAAGACACTGAAAGAGAGGACAGGCTGACAGTGATCAGATGGGAGAGAAGAGGGAATTTCAGGGGGAAAGGGGAAGGGTTTACAGGAACAAATTTAAAGGACACATGGACAAAAACTAGGGAGAGGGTGGTAATGGGAGGGAAGTGGGGAGGGATGGGTGGGTGGGCTGGAATGGGAGTAAAAGGGAGCAAACTGTACTTGAACAATGATTAAAATAAAATTTAAAATAATAATAATAATAGTAGTAATAATAATAATAATAATATTCTGGCAATATGCACATAAAATCATATGTCTTACTATTAATAAAAAGTAGTTCCACTCACAGAAATCTACCTTAAAGAAATTTTAAGAGATAAAAGAAAATGTAAGTTAAAAATAATTCCCTGGCCAGGCACCTCAGTTGGTTGGAGCATCATGCTGTACACCAAAATCCTGTGGGTTTGATTCTGGGTCAGGGCGCATACCTAGGTTATGGGTTCGATCCTGGTCAGGGTATGTATGGGAGGCAACTGATGGATGTTCCTCTCTCTCTCTCTCCCCCTTTTCTCTCTAAAATCAATAAACATCCTTAGATGAGGATTTAATTTTTTTTTTTAAGATTTTATTTATTTATTTTTAGAGAGGGAAGGGAGAGGGGGGGGGAGAGAGAGAGAGAGAGAGAGAGAGAGAGAGATCAATGTGCGGTTGCTGGGAGACATGGCCTGCAACCTAGGCATGTGCCCTGACTGGGAATCGAACCTGCGATACCTGGTTCGCAGCCCGCGCTCAATCCACTGAGAGGATTTAATTTTTTTTTAAAAACAAAAAGAACAAATAATAAATATAATGCATTGTAGCATTATTTATAATGGAAATAACTTAAAGTCCAACAATAAAAGACAGGAATATTAAGTATAATGTATTTACATTGTAAAATATTACTCTATATGTGACAGAGTCCTATTCATAAAAAGAAATCAAGAGTAATTGTGTTGGTGACACAGCTCAATGCCTAAATTGTATTATCTAAACATTTTGAAGTTTTACAGTCCAGGCAAGCATCTGGCGACTGGACCAACATTTCATTTATCATGATTCATTGATTTAATACTAAATTACCAGACAAAACCTATTCAAGCTTTGCAGTTCTTCTGCACTTGTAAGACTGTGCAGCACTGACTACAACAATGAGCCCAGGGCATCAACTCTCACTGCACAAGAAACCAGTAACCCTACTACTCAGTGACGCTCATGCAGCCTGGGCAGCTTTCCACAAAATATGTAACATCATGTGAAGAACTTCACTCTCTGGCACTTGAAAATATTACTGTTGACTATTAATCTTTTCACGTGCAAAATCTACTTTTGTTCAGCAGTTATCATTTACCTTGATTAGCCGTGTATTAGACACTAAATAATAACATTGTCCTCATTCTTGAGTTGCTTACCGTCTTGTAGAAAGTAACTGCTTACACATTTTTGATGTTGATATAAATACTTAATATAAAAATATCTTAGCGGGAAGTAAGGAGGTAACAAGAAATGTTTTGGTTCAACCAGCTCGACTTTTTTCTTTGCTCTTTATTTAATCTATTAGGTTAACATGTATACCGTGTCTGAAGTCCATGCAGCACACTTTATCTTTGCATAAAGACTACTAAAATGTCAAATCTAGTTTAACAAAAAGTGGATCATAAAGGATTTATTCATCTTCATTTTTTATTTTTTAAAACTTAAAATTTGTTTAAGATTGTTTACTGGAGGCTTGTTTATAATAATCTTTTTCCCTTTGTTTTCATTACCACCTCTCTGTATTTTCTATTTCCTACAGTAATTGGAGGGGGGATATTTTTTAATTCTAAAATTAAAGAAACTTATCATCTAAAAAAAAACTTAAAGCATGTAGCTTGAGTTAACTAACCTCATTTTGTTTTGGCCTGCAATCATCTTTGCAGACCCCTCTCTTACTTTATTTTAATGCCTTTCTTCACCTTTTGACCCCATCTCTAACCCCGTGGGCCCCATTAGTCATCACTATAATATGTTTAATCCATGCTCGTATTGTATATGCACCCCCTGAAATATATAGTATTCTTGGGCAACATTTAATTTATACGAGTTAAACCATACTGCAAATTCTTACACTTCTTTTTTTCACACTCAATACTAAACTTTAGAGCATATCCATGCATTGCATCTAATTTGTGATGATTTCTTCTGGCACACTCACATCAAGGTCCATGGTAGTGTATGGTGCAGTTATAAGCAACCCCAAAACTCCAAAGGCTTACAGCATAGGTTTGTGAGCTTTTTTCCTAACTTATGTCACTTCTTGTCACACATGTGGCTCTGCCTAATGTGTTCTGTCTAGGACTTAGGCTGATGGAGCAGTCACCATCTGGAACAGTGACCCTCACTCTCACGGGGGAAGATGTAGAAAGGCACACAGTGGCTCTTAAAGCTGCCCCCTGGAGAGACACACACAACTTCCTTCACATGTCAAAGGCTAAAACAAATCACTTAACTACACATAACTGCAATTGGGGTTAGCTATGTAACTCTCCCACATGCTTGAAAGGGGAGAGAGAGTTGGAATATTTGTGGACAGCCCTGTGGATAGCTACCTCCCTTGAGTTCAACATTCAGAATTCAGTACCAAGTTCCTTTGACTACTTGGTTGGAAAGAATCCCTTAACCTCAATATTCCTTATAAAACAGGCAGGTAAAACTTCCTCTGGAATTGCAAGATGTATCATGCTTTCTGTAGCAAATCTGAACTTAGATCCTCAGAACAAAAAGGTTCCTTTAAAGCGTGAAGACTTGTTGATACAAGTACTGAACCAGGAACTGGTATTTCTTTCTAGACTTTACTGCTGTTGTCTTCTGGGGCCTAAGGCAAGTTGGTTAATAACACCATCCTTCAAGAAAATGAGGAAAGGTAATGACTGATTGACAGTAGCACAGTTCCGAGCAGAGTAAGAAAGTGGTTGAGATTAATAGTGAAATCTTCCCATCATATGGAAGCCTGAACTGCTTGTGATTTACACTAAAGAAGGAAAATACTGACATGATAAGTGCTTCAAATCCTACGTGATGGACCGACTATATTGCAAAGAGTTATGACACATGAGCATGTCATATTCCCCTCTGTTTTACACTGATGGGAAAGGAAAACCTGCAGGTTTAAATCTGGCTCTGAATTTTCCCTGTAGTAATTCAGGCATTATCAGGAACTAGCTACATAATATTAAATTGTTCATGTATTCCAGTATGAACCTTTGCATTGTCTAGTGAAGGAGTTCATGAGAAGAGAGTAGAAGTCATTTCTCTAGAGACAAGCTATGACATCCTGGAAGCAGATACTTGGAATAACTTGTGATGCTTTAAGTGATTGCAGCTCCACTATAATTTTTTTTAAACAAAACATTTCAAAACACAGGCATTATGCAGCACACTATAAATTATGTAATTGATGTTCCTTCTTTTCTGTTCCCTTTGTTCAAATTAAATAATTAGTAAATATTTTTCAATATAACAATTCAGACATAGAAACATATAGGACAAAACCTCAAATCCTTCCTTATTAACCTGACCCCATGGACAGTGGTGAAGTCTAATTGCATTTGACCAACTTTATTATAGTTAGGTGATAAGATGCATATACATACACAAAAACACAAATCCCCTTTTACAGTTTTGTTATATGAATGGCATGAAAGTATATGTAGTAAAATACAATTTATGTTTTCCTTAACAATATGACTCATAGAAATTTCCATGTAGGCCCTGACTGACGTAGCTCAGTGGATTGAGCATGGGCTGCGAACCATAGCATCGTAGGTTCAATTCCCAGTCAGGGCACAAGCCTGGGCTGCAGGCCACGGCCCCCAGCAGCCACACATTGATGTTTCTCTCTCTCTCTTTCTCCCTCCCTTCCCTCTCTAAAAATATATAAATGAAATCTTTTTAAAAATCTTAAAAAAAAAGAAATTTCCATGTAAACACATATAGCTTTATCCTATTTTTAATTTGCTGTTTAATATAGTTATACATGATTACTTAATACCTTCCCTGTTGATAGTTATATAGGCCACTTTTGAATTGTTTAAAATTTATTTTATTTTATTTTTAGAAAGAGGGGAAGGGAGGGAAAAAGAAAGGGAGAAAAATCACTATCGTAAGAGAGAAACATCAATATATGCTCCCCGACCTGGGACCAAACCTATCACCCAGGCGTGTGCCCTGACCAGAAATTGAACCAGAGAACTTTGGCTTTGCAGGATGGTGTGCAACCAAGCCACACCAGGCAGGGCCAATTCCAAATTTTGGTTTTTAAAGATATGGTGATATCTTTTAAAAATACATCTTTGAGGTAGAATTTTACCAGTAGACTGGCAGGTCAATGGCGTGCTGATGTAAACATCTGGCAGACACTATGAAAGTGTCTTCTCTGCGGTTGCCCATGTCACGCCCCCACCAGAGTGAGAGGGCCTGCTGCCCTTCCATCTGGCCGCGTGTGCCCGTCTAACACGTGCACACGCACCTTGTTTGTCAATGTACTTTTCTTGATTAACAGTATAACTTGGCATGTTTTCACTGCATTGGACTTCAGTGAACTAACATTCATCTTTGGAGACATGTTTTTCGACTGTGTAATTTGTATTTTTGTTATTAACTTGTACAGTTTTGATATTCTGGATAACAACTTTTGTCTGGTAAATATGTTATACATATTCTTCCAGTGCAATACAAGGTTTTGACTTTATATTTAGTGCATTTTCTCATACAGAAGTTTAAATATTCATGTATCCAATCTGCAACCTTTGTGTCTTGCTTAGAGTTACCCCTCTCTTAATTAATCCAATTACTATCCTATTCTTTCTTCAAATCCTATCTTTTAAAGTGAGGTTTACTGAGGTATTTACAGAAAATAAAATTCATTTTATCTTTAGTGCAGAATTTTGGCAAATGCAGGAAGTCATGATACCACTACTACAGTCAGGACACAGAACAATTTCATTTCTCAGAACATTCTCTCAGGTCCCTTTTGTCAACCCAGAACCTGGCAACTACTGATACTTTTCCTATTCCTATAGATTTGCCCCTTGAATAAAGTCATATAAATGAAATCATGTACTATGTAGCCTTTTGAGTCTAGCATCTTTCACTTAGTATAAATTTATCTCATGTAGTTCAAGGTATCAGGGCATGCTCTATTTCTATCGCTGAGTAGCATTTTTTATATAGATGAAACACATCTTATTTTACTATCGACCAGTTGAAAATATTTAGGTAGTCTCCAGTTTGAGTGATAAAAAGACCATTACAAATATACAATGTAAGATTTTTGGATAAACACAAAGTTTTATTTACATTAGGGAAATAGTGAAGAGTTGCAATTATGTTTAACTTTAAAAGAGAAATTGCTAAACTTTTCCAACGGGACTGTGCCAATCTGCATTTTCACCAGCAGCCAGTGAAATTTCCATTTGCTCTGCAGCCTCCTTAGCACTTGGTTTTGGGGTTTTCAATTGTTTTGTATCTTTAGCCATTCTAAGTGTTTAGTGATATAATGCCCAGTTTTTTAACTTGCATTTCCCCTATGACTAATGATGTTAAGTATCTGTTCATCTGTTTGTCATTCATATATCTTCTTAGGTAAAACATGTGTTCAAATTTGTGCCCATTTTTAATTGGGCTGTATTGGTATCATTGTGTTTTCAGTTATATAGTCTAAGTGAAAGTTCTTTATCAGTTGTTTTCTCCCTGTCTGTGGCTTATCTTTGCACTCTCCAGACACTAGCTTTCAAAGACTGGAGATTCTCAGTTTTGATGAGCTCCAGATGATCAGTTTGTTCTTTTATAGGTTATAGTTTTTAATGTCTTATTTAAGAAATCTTTGCCTAACCCTGAGTCATAAAAAATTTCTCATATTTTGTTTTGTAAGTTTTATAGTGTAGATTTTATATTTGTCTAGGGTCTATTGTTAGTTATAAATTGTATTAATTTGCTCATGCTGCTATGACAGAGTCCCATAGACTGGATGACTTAAAGAACAGAAATGTATGTGCTCACAATTCTAAAGTCTAGAAGTTGAAAATCAAAGCTTCGGCAGGTTTGTTTCTTCTGGAACCTTTCTCCTTGGCTCACAGATGGCTGCCTGCGCACTCGGCCCTGACACGGCCTTCTCTCTGTGGTCGTACATCCCTGATTCCTCTCTGCTTGTCCTCATCTCCTCATCTTGAAAAGACACCAGTCAGATTACAGTAGTCCCCACAATAAGGGCCTCATTTTAATTAATTACCACTTTGCAGGGCCCATCTTCAAATGCAGTCACATCCTGAGGTGCTGGAGATTAGTGCCTCAACATATGGATTTGGGGGACCCAATTCAGTCTATAATATGAATCAAAATTTATTTTTTACATATGAATATCTAATTGTTTCAGCACCATTTATTGAAACACTATTTTTTTCTATTTCATTTTACTGTGAGTCTGTTTTATTTCTGTCCTATAAGTGAAATAGTACCAGATTCCTGACACTCTTTGAAGATGTCTTTTTTACTTACATTTCTGGCTAGTTGGTTTCCCTGATACCTCATCTGGGTCTCATTCTTGAACTTCTTTATAGCAAGTAACATAAAAATTTTGTGTATTTTTTGGTCTTGTTAGGATGTGGGAGACTCTCTGTCTAGCTTTATATCCTGTAAAGTTTTATAAGCTATTTTAATTTTTCTAGGTATAGTTTAGTTATTAATTAATATTTTCTTTATGTCTTTCAGTAAAATGTCATATTTTTAATAAAATATTTAAAATTCATAAGATTTATTTCTAAGCATTTTAGAATTTTAATCTCTGTTATTTTGTTCCTTTTAACAGTATCATTTACTTTATTATGGATTTAAATTATTATCACTAGTGTATAGAAAAATAAATGATTTTGTAAATTGATCTGAAAAGCTTACAAATTTTTAAGATTTGATTCTTTTGAATTTTCTACTTGTCTATTCTTTGTTTATAGTTCCTAGAATAATTTAATTGCCATAGCAATAATCCCTTATGTGTCTTTAGCTATAGTTTTATCCTAGTATTTTTTAATCATTTTTTGTTTCAATTACAGTTGACATACAATATTATGTGCATTTCTGGTGTGCACCCCAGAGATTAGACATTACAGAACTTATTAAGTGATCATCTTGATAAATCTCATACCCCTTTGAAACCATACATAGTGATTAGAATATTATTGACATATTCCCTATGTTATACTTTACATCTCTGTGACGATTTTGTTACTACCAATTTGTCCTTCTTAATCCCTTCATGTTTTTCACCCAACTTCCCAATCCCCCTCCCCTCTGGCAACCATCAGAATGTTCTCTGTATCTTGGAGTCTATTTCTCTGCTTGTTTTTTAGAGTCAGCTGTTGATATTTATTTATTACCATTTTATTGTTCACATTTTTACCTTTTTTTCTTTTCTTCTTCTTAAAGAAGACCCTTTAACATGTAATAGCAGTTCAGTGATGATGAACTCTTAGCTTTTATTTGTCTGGGAAACTATCTGTTCTTTATCAATTCTAAATAATAACATTGCTGGGAAGAATAAACTTGATTGTAGGTCCTTGATTTTCACCACTTTAAATATTTCTTACCCATCCCTTCTGGCCTTCAGAATTTCACTTGAGGAATCAAAGAGTTTTATGGGAGCTCCCTTGAGGGAACTAAATGGTTTTCTCTTGCTCCTTTTAAGATTCCTTTTTATCTTTAAACTTTTGCATTTTAATTATGATGTGTCTTGGTGTGGATTTCTTTGGTTCATCTTGTTTGGGACTTCGCACATTCTGGACTTGTATGTCTATTTCCTTCACCAGGTTTTTACTTTCTTGATTTCTGTCTTATCCTTCCAGCACTCCCCTAGAGCAAATGTTGGTACACTTGAAGTTGCCCCAGAGGCTCCTTACACTATACTCATTTTTGGGGGGTTCTTTTTTCTTTTAGCTGTTCTGATTTCTTATATTGCAAAAAATTGGTTTGATCCTCTGCTTCATCTACTCTGCTGTTGATTCCATGTAAGTTATTCTTCCTTTCTGTTAGAGTATTCTTCATTTCTGATTGATTGTTTTTCATAGTTTTTATGTCATTTTTATGCTGTTGAAGTTCTAAGTTCATCTGCTCTTCCACCAAGTTCATTGAGCATCCTTGTAACAAGTGTTTTGAACTCTGCATCTAGTAGATTGATGGTTTCCATTTTGTTTAGCTCTTTTTCTGGAGTTTTGTTCTATTCTTTAATTTGGGACATGTTTCTTTGTCTCCTCATTTTGGCAACCTCACTGTGTTTATTTCTATGTACTAGATAGAACTGCTACATCTCCCAGGCTTGGTAGAGTGGCCTTGTGTAGTAAGTGTCCTGAAGAGTTCAGTTGCACAGACTCTTTGTTCCCTCAAGCTGGGCACCACTCCCCCCAACACTGGGTGGGCTATATACACCCTCCCCACAAAGCAGGACTTACTCCAGTGGGGCTCTAGTGCCCACTGAGTCTGCCCCTTGAGTGTTCACTTGTAGAGGTGGTTGGTGGTACTTCGATGTGTTCTGAAGCTGTCCACTGGGTGTGCTGACTCTGGAGTCACCCATGAGGTGCATACCAAGGTCAGCCACTCCTTGTGTTCTTTCTGGGGTCACCCAACATGAGCTACAAGAAATCTGCAGATGGCTGCTATATTTTCTGGATTTGGGGTGCCAAGGAAAGCCAAGATGTGAACCAAGACTGGCTGTCACTAGTGCCAGGTCTGGGGCTATGTAACGAGAAGTAAGGAACATGCCAAGGCCAAATGCTACTTGTTTGAGAGATTTTTGGTAAGTTTGAAGCATGAGCCAAACAGGTCATTTGCATGGAAAAGCCACTGGCTGGGCCCAAAATGTGGTGTCATAGGGTCTCAGGGGATCTCCAGGGTGGGTGAAGAGTCTGAGCCAAATTGATGGAGTCTCAGATATAGCACTAGCCTGCCAGCTCTATAGGAGAAGGGCTCATCAAAGGAACAATGACCTTTGCCAGTACTTTGGTCTGGGAAAAAAACTGCCCTTCCACCTCTCCTCTTGATGCCAGACACTTCAGTTGCTCCTCATATGTCCCTGGTGCGTTTCAAGCTGCTGCCCCAACACTAGAGCTCAGAGGGAGTGAATCTAGGTAAGTCAGTGTGTGGGTCTTTTAAAAGGAACTTCCTGGGATCCCAGATGCCATTTGTCTCAGTCAGCCACCACAATCCCCACTGGTTTTTACAACCAGAAGTTATGGGGACATCTCTTTCTACCACTGGAATCTTGGGCTGGAAGGCCTGCTGTGGGTCTGGGACCCCTCATTCCTCTTGGGGAACCTCTGCAGCTGAGATATCCCTCCTGATTTTTACCTGCCAGATGTGAGTGTGGGGCCAGGCCATTCTTCATCTCCACCCCTTCTACCAGTCTATGTGGCTTCTTTATATTCTAAGTTGAACAATTTATGTTCAGCTAGATCATAGGTTCCCAATGATGGTTGTTCTGTAGTTTCATTGTATTTTTGTGCTATAGTTGGAGGATGAGAGTACAGCACTTATCCAACCTGCTATCTTGACTGGAAGCACTACTTCTTTCACCTCATTTTTGTCCATTGATCTGATCTTGTTTTCTCTCTTTCAGAAATTTCTAGCTTGCTTATGGTACTCTTGTTTTCCTGTTTTTAATATAGATTTTTTCCAAAATCCTTTTAGTAATTTTGTAAGTGCATTTGCTCACTGTGGTAACGTGAATGCAGTTTTTGCTTGCTTTCAAATACCCCTTCTTCTACTTGATATTTTTCATGTGTTAAACTATTTTGTAAATCAGGTATATTTTTTCAAAAAGTACACATGTAGCATTTTTGAAAACTACATAATATTTTAAATATATTATATAAACTTAGCTTTTAATAGCATTTTGCAAAACTAGACAATTATTTGACAAGTGCAAACTCAAAATAATCAAATAAATAACTACCTATGGTATTCTTTCTATATTATTTTCATTAAGTTTTGCTATCAGGATAACTCTCAGCTCATTTACTGAGTTTGAAAGCTTCATCTTTTTATTTGTGAAAAAAATTATCTAATATGAAAATCTTCTGGTCCTTATTAAAGACTTTTATATCTTTCCATGAAACTTCATTTGCACTAACAGCAATAACAGAAACAAATTTCAACCACTATTTTAAGGTTTTCAATAACATTGGTCTATTTTGTTTGGCTCTTCTTGAATTAATGTTAACTAAAAAAAAATATTTGATGTAGGTTTTCAAATTGCTTATATTAAACTTTTCATCAAATTCATTTATAATTTTTAATTGCTTCAGTTTCTGCAGTTACATTTTCATTGCCCATGTTCTCTAATTTTTCTATCAAACTTGTCAAAAAGATGTCTTTCAATAACTATTTTCTAGACATCAAGTTCTAGTTTTTAGTATCTTTTTCTTTTGAAAGTTTTCTATCTCTTTAATTTCAACTTATATATTTAGTAATTTATTTCTACTTTCCTTAACTTTAGTTTGCTATTATAACTTCCTGAGTTGAGCATATGTCACTCACTTTCATAACACGTGTATCTAAGATTCTAAACTCTCTGTTGTTTCTCTTTGACGACTTCTCACAAGTTTGATGCTTCCTTCATCATTTATTTTTACGTTATCAGAGAGCTGTTTTAGTGAGATAACACTAAACTTGCTAGTACCGACAGAAGATGGCATGGCTGTGTCTGTTTACTTCTTTGCTAATGTTTTTAGTTTAATTTTGTAAGATAGTTTACATGGCTTCGGCATTTTGTTTTCAATTATTGATATTTTTTGGAATCTATTGAAACATTTGTGGTAATATCCCATTTATTTAAAAATAAAGTCATTAGATTCAAATAATGGGTAGAAGATAAAAACAAAACTTGAAATGCAAGCCTGTGTCCAAAGAACTGAGATGACCTCATGGGAAATCAAAGAGCCTGACCACTAAGAAATCAGAGAAAAGGCCTTAAAGGCATTTTAAGTATGTTAGTGTCATTATTCTAGCCTTCATCCTTTTCAAATAAACATAAATAAGATTTTAATTTTTAATGTTTTCGTTATCTCATCTTTGGATGTGAAACCCACATAATCTTATTTCTTACTATAACTTTTAAGTCTGGAGGCACAGGAGCCATTAGAAAAGAGGACAGTTTGACATAGGAGACAGACAGACACAAGTTTAGGAGATCATGTGTAATTTGTCTAGATCAAGTGATATTTCTTTGGAAAACCATTTGCAAATTGGATAACACATTGTAAGTTATAGCCAAATCCTTCTCCAAAAATGGGATAGAAAATGGCTCTAACTGGATTTGTGATTTTTTAACCCACCAATATAGTATTGATATCAACAACACATGTAAGTTGAATAAAGGGCAAATTGCTTTGAGTATAGACAAGTTATCCCTATTTCTTTAGGCTACACCAGCCTGGAGGCAGAAATGAAGTATCAGTATTAGTAAATAACAGCATCATTCTGATTTTCCCAGGCATGTGAGAATATCACATGCCTCATGTCCTCAGTCACCTCACACCTGTTTCCCAGACTCCAAGGACCAGCACAGGTGGGCAGCCACTGAGTCCACAGGTTTCAGCTATTCCTTCATCTAAATGAAGAAGCCTCATCTGCTCTATGGGAACAATGTAGGCAATGAGGTCATGCCAAAGACTGTGACTCCCCACTCCTTCAAGCTCCAGATCTCTTCTCAGTACTGATATGACATGGCTGAGGACCTCTTCCACCACTGTGGCCTTGGAATTCTCACTGCTCTTCACCTGGTTTTCTTGAGCTTCATTTTACCCAGGCCAGGTGCCCCTCACAGAAGTGGAGTTTGCTTCCCACCACCTTTACAGCTATGTCTATTAGCCTGACCCCAAAGAAAAGCTATCTTTGATCCTAACATGTCACAGAGATTTCTTGTATAAAGGTATAAAGATAGTTGGTTTGTTTTACTCATGTTCCATTGTCATCCTAGAGCTCAAGTGTGGATAAATTGAACTAGTGTTACTCACACTATAATGCGTGAGAGTTGCTTCATCCATCTAAGTGTAAAGGATGGCCACATACTAGACCAAGCCCATGTATCCAAGTCTCTCCTCCACAGAATGAGATTTTCTTATAGGTACCTCAATTCCTGATGCAAAGAGTCTCCTAGTACCCACCCCATATTCTACCAGTGGTACACAAGTCTTTCTAAATCCAAATGGATATGCAGCTCAGATAAACTGAGGCCTTTCCTGTAAAATATGAACTAACTTTAATCTCCTGGGAAATTAGCAATGAAAATATTCAATAAGTCATAATCTTATTGGATAAGCATTCAGTGGAAATTTACATAGAGTGGGACCTGATGGTGCACAATGCAGTGATTCATTGTGAGGCTGGCTGATGTCATAAACCAGGAGAGGCCAGTGGGAGAAATTTACAGGCAATAGCAATTCCCTACAAGTAAATTATGGCTGTGTATTCATTCTGGGACATTTACTACTTTCTCCCATAACTACAATTAATGAGTTGAATTTATTTTCAAAGGGAAAAGCAGAGTTATAACTTAAAGCTTTTCAGTGAAGAAGCATATAAAACAAATTCAAAGGAAATTCTTTGGGCCTGGCTTATTGAAGAACTTAACCAACATCTTCATATTCCTTTGGAGACTATGGCACACATAAGCAGAATTTCCTTTCAGGATGTGGCACGTTTTCAAAAGCAATAGACAGGAACTAGATACTCAATTACTGTTTTCCCTTAACTTTATCATTCCCCCAAGATCTAAATATGACTCAGTCATAGTTCTTTTATTTTTTTGAAGAAAGTTTGTCATCATGAATAAAACATGCTCACAAGTAACCATAAGCCATGGAAAATTACTTAAATTAGTTTCCAATTATCTAAAAGCACACAGTTAAAAGGAGACATTCACAGAAGTTTACCTGAAGTCTACATGAATTTTTCAAGTTCTGTTAAAACTTCAGCGATCCACCAAGGTGCCAAATTTGTATTAATTTTATATTCCATTGTCTTAAGAGAAAAAATCAGTGATTTGTTTTCATTGATTTAAAAGCTAAAAACACAGTGAAAAAACTTTCTTACTGATTTCAGTCTCTCTTTTTCAACACACATTCTCTCTTTTGCCTTTCACACAATCTCAATATTCATTCCGCAGTGTGCCATCCAGAAGGGGATGAATAGTGCAGATGGGGAGTGGGTCCATCAGGCAGGCAATGGAGCATGCTGGCAGGCCACAAAGACCTAAGCATCCAGACAAAACCACACTGATGTAAATTACTGTCAGTACATTCCGAAACTTTCCTGGGTTGGGCAGGATGGTCCATGCAATCATAATTACAAAGCAAACTGCAGTAATCATTAAACAAACATTGAAGCTTCTGCAGTTTTAAGCAAAATGCTTGCTTTTCTCCTGATGCTCGTGTGCAATATAGAATTACCAGGGGGAGCCCACAGCTCAGATTCAGTGCTTGGGAGCAGAGCTCTGCAGGCACTGTTCTTGCCAGCAGTGACATTGTGTATGCTCCAATTTTACCAGTGTTGAGACAACCAAGTAATCAGGGTAGCTTTGAGAAGCATCTACTAAAGCTACCCAAGAAATTCACACATTGGAGTTACTGTAGGATAAACTTTTTCACATGACATGCTACTTTACAGGGCATGTTTCTTAATTTTCATGGAAGAAAGTAAAATCTGGAGATTGGCAATCATGGGTACTTATATGGCAGAATGCAAAGCTTTCTTCCTCTATTAGCTCCTTTTAATATTCACAAAAACCCTATGTACTGAGCAGCTTAATTGCCTCCACTTTATAGACCAGGAAATTAAGGTTCATTGTTGTACAACTTTTTACCAGGTTTTATCCCTGGTTCATGTCAGAACCCTGATTCAGTAGCAGGTCTGGCTGTTTTGCAAGCAGTGCTACTTCTGCTGCCTGGGGCTGGTGACAGACAACCTGGGAGAGTTTCTCCAAAGTCAATGAAATGTCACTCAACATTTTTTTCTTAAGATTTAACTTTAAAGATGAAGCAGTTTACACAGATCACAAACAAAATCCAACACATTCACCTAGGACCTGGAAGAACATAGTCAAAAGTGAACCTTAACTCTGATCACATGTATTTGCATTTCTGTGTTGAGCTTGGATTTCCAGAACACTGTCAGATGTTGGTGAGACAAAGGTGAACATGACATGACTCCTGCAGTCTGAGTTCAATGGATAGTCGGGAACATAATTAAAGTACGAAAGAACCAAAGCAGGGAACAATGATAATTGCTGCTGTAGTTCTCAGCTTCTGAAGGAACACAAAGTCCTCCTCATCTTTGTGCCCATTCCCAGCTCCCAAGATGTGAACAAGCCACAGTGTGGCCTTGTGAACATGCCATGCTGTAACAGTGGTCGCCTCCACTCTCAGGTTCAAGAGTGGATCTAAAGCACATGAAAGGGAAGGATGGAAAAGGCAAGCTGGTGTGCAGTGTGCCCTTATGAACACCTCTGTGGACACTGGCCTGCAATAGCATAGCAATGCACCTCAGAGCCCAGCCTCATTGTGCCCCATTGCAGACAAGCCCAGGCAACAATTCCAGGTTCTTACAGTTGAGAAACCCAGGAAGCTGTGTGCTGCAAATTCCAATTGGATAAATAACTTTTGATTCTCCAGAATGTGAATGTAGCGGCTTTCAACCCCTGCGAAAGCTTTTACTCCTTGCTGATATGGCTCCTGGATGCTCAGTCATCCTCCCTTTCTAGCACCCTATGCCCCAGGGCCTACAGTGCTGGGTCTTCCCACAGCTCTCAGATAACCTACCTTCCCATGCTGCTCTCTGTCTACCTACACGCCTTCCCAGACTCTTCCCTTCCTGTCAGTGTTCTGAAACTCAGCTCAGGCCATCTCCAGCTTCTCAGTAAGACAACAGTATCTGTGTCCTTTGATTCATTATTTTATTTAAAACACATTTATAAACACTGAGGATTTAGCAATGCACGTGACAGGCAGCTTCTGCCCTCACTGAGTTTGTATTATACATAGACAGAATCATTTCAGATACTGTTACTATGAGAAAAATAAGACACAAAGGCATAATCGAGGATTGATAACATGGGAGGAAAGCAGGGAGGGAGAGGCATAGTGGTGGGTTGCTTCCCCTAGAACTCTGCTCAGAAAAAGACAGCTGAGCTGAGCTGTGACCTATTGGAAGGAGCTTTCTAAAAAATAGGTAGTGGCAGAGTGAGTGTCCAGACAATAGCAAAAGCAAGCTTGCATGCCTTATCACAGTATTTCTCAGATGGCACTCTAATTGTCTCTTTCATGACATCTGGACTTTCTGAAGGGAAGGACCATGTTTTGTTTATCTCTACATCACCAACACACACACACACACACACACACACACACACCCCTATATACACACACACCCCTATACACACACACACTCAGGGTCAGGCACAAATAATGTCCCTTTTTTATTACAAAATCTTTTATTGCAAAATCATAAGCATGTAATTCCATAGCATAATAACATCACATTCAAGCACACCATATGACATTTTAGGTGAAATATTCAAATTAAACCTATAAATTATTATACCCATATCATTACCCTACCAACCACACTCAAGCAGACATTACTTCTGCCAGACCCTGTATGTGTACCTTAGAACCTGGCAAATGAGTATTTGGTAAACACTGGTCTTAAGGGAAAATTCCCATGAGCACTTTTATACATGGGAAATCAAACAGCATAATGGACAGATGATATCCTAGTTCTACAAATGTGATACTGTGGCCTCTTCCCACCCATTCTACATTTATCCAGTTATACCTACTTACATGCTCTGAGGGTTAGAAAACTTTTGAAAAGGAAAAAAAAAAAAGCCTTCCACTAACAGCAGTAATGTGCAAACATACCAGCCAGTCTCATGGGCCAGAGGGCCTTGAACCCAAGCCCGGATGTGGACAAGGCCCATGAAAGCCTTGAAAGAGAACTTGCTGTGAAGAAGAAAGAAATCTGGCTCCCAGGCCTCAACTGAGGCATGTCTGCCCAAGGGAAGTGGGGATTTCTTGCCACAAAAACCTGTCTTATGCCAAGAACTCTAGGGCCTTCAAGAGGAACATTGTACAAAGGAGCTGAAAGGACTCTCTCACTGAACTCCATGCCTGTGGCCAAAACCTCCTGCTGTGGCAAACCCCAGCAGCATAATATAGAGGGAGAAAGCTTTCCCTCCCCACTTATGAAAGTTTCCCAAACTGCTGGAGTATTGTACAGCTTCAGAAGAGCAATGGGCCACATGGCACTCAGTAGAACTAAGAGTAGCTTAGTGGGAACCAAGCTTCAGCACAGCCATGGTGGTAGCTCTGTCACCAAGACAGTGGCAGGGGGCGACCTGGCAGGCTGTGTGCTCCAGTAAGCAACCTAATGACCCTGGAAAATCTTAGAGAGGGAATTTGTGGAAATTATATTTCTATACTATGTATAGATTTGTGAATATTGAAGGTAATATTAAATTGTGGTTCTGTAAATGAAATCAATGGGGCAGGATTAATTTAACATAATCTAGTTATTTCTAGACCAAAACATAGACTAGATATTTCTTGTGGTTGAACTTATGGTAGACTTGAAATTCAGATACTCATTTAAATGATTAATATTTCATAAGCTAACACTTCTCAGTAAATGATGAGTGTATCGAAATATATCTAAGTCACCTAGGGAGTCACCCCCAGTTTCAGTCATGATACTGAGGTGGCCATCAAGCTGATAAAGCCTCTGCTGTATATAATTTAGTCTAACTCATAAGAGCTAATAATTGATGCTGGGGATTGGAGCCAAAGCCACCATTCTTTGCCTGGCCCACACACCTGGGCATGTTTCTCACTCAGGAATCACTTGTGGAAGGAGCCTAGAGGCAGGCAGTCAAGGCAAGAAAATGTTTGTGATCCTGGGGTCCAGCCCTTTTGGAGTCTCTCCATCTCAACATTACTTATGATGCCATGTATGCTGGAGATAAAAGAAGAAAAGAGGAGTAATAAATCTTTATGTTAAGTAGCGGTCATGTTTCCTCACTTAGTAAATGGGGAGACATGATTTCATGCCCTGGGTTCAGTACTTACTCTGTGCCCTTGGACAAGGTACTTCAAATGTCTAAGCTTTAGCTTCCTCAGCTATAACATAGGGAGAGCACCAGTAGCATTTGACCAGTATGATGAGAGGTATTTCAGATCAGTTTTCAAATGGAGCATTCACATGGATCACCTGGATGGATTGTTGAATCACAATTTTCTGGATCCCGCCTCGAGAGTTTTTGATGCAAAAAGTTTGTGATGAAGCTCAAGGGTTTATGTCCTTAAAAAAATTACCAAATGATGCCAATGCTGCCAGCCTAGAAACAAGACTTTGGGAACCTCTAAATAAAATAACAGTATGAAAGATTGTGAAAGGATTAACCAAAGAGCATTTATGCACAACCCATGGACATGGACAATAATACAGGGATTGGCTTGGGGATGAGAAAGGGTGGGGCTGGCTGGAGGTGGGGAAAGGGAGAAAAAACAAAAACAATTGTAGCATTATATTTTTTTTAATATGACAACTGTGTTTGCCCTATGCAGGAAAAACAGGTAGCTATAGGCCTATATATTAGGGGAAATTTAATTTTTACTTCATTATTTTGGTAACTTTAGAATTTTGAGCATTTACTTTTACTAGAAATAAATAACAACGTAAAAAAAATAAAATAATGCAAAAAAGTATTTAGTGCAATTATTGTGAAATAGTAAGCAAGCAATAAATATGTTTTAGCAATTACTGTTAAGCCACACTTTTTATTTAATGCAGAAGCACATAAGTTTTAGAGTTTTTTAAATGAAGCATCTCTCATGCCTAATACTGGCAGAGAGTTTGTCCTGACATTACCAAGTCATAATCCTTAATGTCATACAGTTCCATAACAAGGCACCTAAGAGGTTTCTAATGACAGCATTCTCCTATGACATGCTTATTTGCTACTATGAGTGAGAGGCTAAATCTACACCTAGAAATTTTTTTGACTATCTTCTTACTTTGAGCATTTTTGTGTTACGAAATCTGAACTCTATGGTTAGCCAACACATGCAGTTCTTAAGCAATAAGGTTCTTGAGTACTTACCTCACAAGGTGACCAGATCTTGTCATGTTGTGAAGCAAGAGTTCTGTGACACCTACACCAGCCCGCAGTGATTGTGGAATGCTGCGGATGCTCGTGGAAACACAAGAAAAAACATATACAGAGACAACCAGGTCCTGTGGGGATGTAGGGACAGAACGGCCACTCTCTCTAGTGGGGAGCACCCCATTTCCATTCCCAGGCAGGTTTTTATTAAGAATACAGACTTAGTTTGTGGATTCACAGTCTGGCAAAAAAGATTAAAAGGAATGAGTGACTTTCAAAGATGCTGACAGAACTCCCACTGTGATTCTGGGTAGAGTTTGGAGTTTTATCATTTGAAAGGACTACAGGGCCCAAAGGGCTGTTTTTGGTTCCTGTCCGTGCCTTTAAATTCTAAATCAATAACATCCTCCAGCAAACAGATCTCACAGGATCTTACATATTCTATGTCCAGGGCCTGATTACCCCGGGGATCCACTGACTGGTCTGGGCTGCACTGTCCCGCTGTTTCTGCAGGCTTGAGTTGGGCAGAGGAGACAAAGGCAGCCAGGAGACTTGGATTTCTCACATCTAAGAACAAGGACTCAGGCTTTGAGAAAGCCGAGGGGGCAGGGGTTGATGTCGACCACCCCTTCATTTCCACAGCCCCGTGAGTCTCTTCCCTGAGGCCTCCTCGTGATCATGCCTGTCTTAGGTGATTCCCTCCGTGGGAAATCTTGCCTGTCACTGGCTAACTGATCAAGCCTAGGAGGCTAAGCACAGAACAGGCAGCATTCATGCCAGGGGAATAAGTTTTGTCTCCTTAGTGGCTCCTGGTCCCGAGGTCTTTCACTCAGCCTAAGTCACGGGGGGTTACAGCTTCCTGAGAACAGGCAGGGTGGACCCCAATAGCTCTGCACAAACTGGAATAGAGAGAATACCCAACTTTGGCTCTTCAGTCATAATTTATCCCTCTCTTTATCAGGACTAAGTGAGTTACTCTTCTAGATGAAGATCTTCTGAATGCCCCCATACAGCTTCCAAGCACTTTCACGTTCATGATTCTGTCTGACCCACGGAGGTCATTTCCTCATCACTGTGATCACAGATGAGAAAGTAAAGACCTGACTGCTCATAGTAGCATCATCTTGCTTGCTAGCTTTCTGGAAGCCCAAATCCTTCCACAGTGTGTGCTCACAGAGAATGTTTGCAGAATTTTTACCATCCAAATGTAAGATTTGGACTCTAGGAGACTTTCCTTTTCTATTTGAAAGTTCAGTTAAAACCAAAAAGTAGTTCACGTCTACTATTGGAAATCAGAATATACAGAAAAAGAAAATAAAAACATTAAAGCCACACCCTATTCAACCCAAAGAGGACCATTATAGCATATTGGTACCTGGTCCCCTAACCTGCTCTTTCTGTCGCACCATGTGCAAATTGAACCCTGATGCTTTTGAAGCTTCTGTTTTCATTTACCACTATATTATGATCATCTTTCTTGTTAATAAATACTTTTTATACTATAGTAGTCTATTGTTTCAAAGAGCTATAATTTGCTTAACTGAGTGGTAGGTGATTCCCAACTTTTGCTCTTTCAAAGACTGCTCCAGTTCACTCTTGGAGCTCGATCTTTCCCACATTCCTAGGTGATGTCCTCAAGAATAATTCCTCAAAGTGAAACTTCTATGTCAAAAAGCAGGCAAATCTTAAGTCTTTTGACGCACGTTGCCAAATTGACCTCAGGAAAGGTTGTACTGAACAACTTGCCAGTTTTCAACTCATGCGCACATCACTATCCCTTTTTATTGTTGTTGCACATTATTTATTTATTTGGCTGCTGGTAGATTTTTCCTGGCCACAGAAGCATCTTGTTTTCTGTACTACTACAAAAGAAGCCTTAAAGAGCACAATAATAGCACCTAAAAATATTTTCTCATGAACAAGATTTGAGCATTGTGCAAACAAAATCAGTACAGCTCTTTCATTTAACCCCACTGTCTCAAAACTACACCAATTCCTTCTACTTCCCCATTCCCACCTACAACGACGAACCCATTTACAATGGGCCAAACATCATTTGAAAGCCTTTAAGTGTGCTAAATTACTTAATACCACAATACCCCTCTAAGACAAGATGCAATTACCATTCCCTTTGTACAAATTAGAAAATAGGGGTACATCTTTGCCTAAGATCACACAAGAAGTAGTAGAACTGATATTTGAACCCAGAAAGAAAGGGAGGAAGGAGAGAAGGAAGGAAGGAAGGAAGGAAGGAAGGAAGGAAGGAAGGAAGGAAGGAAGGAAGAAAGAAAGAAAGAAAGAAAGAAAGAAAGAAAGAAAGAAAGAAAGAGAAAGAAAGAAAGAAAGAAAGAAAGAAAGAAAGAAAGAAAGAAAGAAAGAAAGAAAGAAAAGAAAGACAAAGAGGAAGAAAGTTTTTTGAATGCAGAATGGGCAACCCTGAGAGTGTGAAATTGGACAAGAAAATATGAATATGTTTTATATTTGTTAATGTTCCTATTAAAATGTAAAGGAAATTAAATTAATGGGATCCAAAGTGGAACAAGAATCACTGAGCAAGTAGTTTCTGAAACACTATTCATGAGCCTCCTAAGGAAGAAAATCAGACCTCCTGAAGCTCAAGACCTCAGAATGAGCCATTTCAAACACCAGGTCCCTTAAACAGAGTTATTCCATCTCTCTGCCTCTACCAGTTTATGGCTCAGCATGGGCAAATATTAAAATCTCTAATGGACAAAACCTATTTTCTTGATCAGTCGTTGTTCTCAGGTATGAAAACAGAACAAAATAAGGCATAATAATTAGAAAAAAATTGGACAAGCTATTATGTCTACATCCACATTCCTGGAGCAGAGTGCACAAAACTCCTTATTGATTCGGGTGCAGGAAGGATACAGGTTGTGCTAAGCTAAAGGTCATTAAGCTTTGGGAACTTGAATGCATTTCTGGATAAAAGTGCTTCTTGAAAGAAAATAAATAAGTATCTCTGTATTGATATTTTATTGAATTGTGTACTGCTTAAGATTTGGGATACACTAATAAGATCAATGATTCATTAAGCAATTCAGAGCATTATCAGTTCTTTGCTCACATAGATTTAAGTCCAGACACAGCAGACGCTGTATGTCTTCCCTTGGTCATGGTGTGATTCTTCTAGCCCTCACTCAGTTTCAGCAGACTTTTCTCCCTAAAGCACTATTTGCCATGGTCTCATTTTGGATTTTGCTTGTTTATTTGTTTGTTTGTTTATCTGTTTGTTTGTTTTTCAAAGCTATGCTCTCTAAATTGAAAATTACTTAGTACCACTTCCTGAAATCACAACATCACAACATTGTTAACCATATTTATGTCAGTTTAGTTAAAGTAGGAAGTGAATTACAAATCTAAATAAGAATGTAAGCATTGCATTTTTTGTTCTTTTTTTTTTTTTTTAATTTTGCCCAGGTTAAATACACCTCAGGATTTTCCTGATTATCCTCTTTTCTCCTTAGTCAAGTAAAGAAGACAGCAAAGAGGTAATACACCTGGATAGGAGGTCTTACACAGAACTGAAGGTACTTGTCCTGATGGTTTTATTCCGATACAGGAGAGAAGCAACTGTGTAGGCCCCAGCTCCCGAGAACACACTCACAGATGCACATGCGCCTTTGCCGAGAGGAGTTAGGTCTCCTTATCTCCTCTGAAGGACATAGGCCGTTCTACTTATTGTTCGTGTTGCAACTTCATTCTTACTCCTCAGTCTAATTCTCAAATAGCTTATTTTTTTAAATTCATGGTTTACTTTCCCTACCGTGTTTTTAAGAGCCAGTAAAATTCTGAAGCAGACAGAAAAGTGTAAACCAGATGTCTGTTTAGGGACACAGGCAACAACATACAGTAGACTCAATTGTTTGCTTCTCTCTCTCTCTCTTTTTCTCTCTCTCTCAATCTCTATCTGGCTCTCTCCTTCCCGCCCCCCTCTCTTTTGAAGCAGCTACAGGTAGCAAGAGAAATGATGGAAGAGATGATGGAATTGTATATTCAAGCGCAACATCCTTCATTTCTCCCTCTTAGTTGAATATTTATTCCAGCTGCTTTTACTATAAAAGTTTGCCCCAAAGGAGCAGATAAATAAAAGCTAAAACCTCAGGTAAATCTTCTAGAATGGCTAGAAAATGCCTTAGAATAAAAAATAACCAAATATTGGCAACATTCTACAGTAATGTTTTCCAAAGTAATTGTACTCTGTTCAGTAAAAGCCCATCATTTCCCAGAATTATATTATCTGTTTGTTGTTCTCACCAGGACCCCTAAATAAAGATGAAATATACTATTACTACTATCCCTTTATGAAAATGTTTTCTTTCAAGAGTAATCCTCCTTAGATGACTGCAGTTGATAAACCAGGATCCACTCAAGTTTCACTTGGCTCAGGTTATGGTTGCGAAATTCAGTAAGAATTCACTAATACAGATTATTTGTGAGGAAAGCTAAGCTTAAATAATAAAGTTTTCATTGAAATTTAGTTTTGTGATTATGAGACCATATGCATGAATAGTTACTGATGTACCACCAGGATTCACAAGGCCTAACTTTAATTATGGAATTATTTATTAGGTACTGTAATATCCTTCTTCAGACATTCTTTTCTTTTTAAAGGCTGAAATCTATGCTGTAACCTGAGTAACACAGTCATCATTTACAGATAGAAGATTAAAAAATAAAAATGTATAATGACATGGCTTCTAGTCAAAGAGGTTAATTTATTCCCATCTACTGATGGTCCTAGTATATTTTCAGTTGTACCCTTTTGAATGTTAGTTATGTGGAAAAATTCTGGAGATCACTGTCTCTAAGATGACTCCCTACTCGTTGATGTGAGAGCATTGCAGGTTATGCAGGCAAGGGCTTCACATCACTGACCTCATTATTACACTAATAGACTGGGAAGAGGACTACAGCATAGGCATTTTTAGACTTCCAAAGGATTGTGACAGCCTTGAGAATAGTCAAAAGCTGAAAGTAAATTTTCATAGGCAGGATTGCTGTATATCAGGTATACTCACAAACCAACTTTGTGTCAATAATATAATTTCTTTTTCACCATGTTGAAGTGTTACCACACACTCACATGGGGTTCAACCCATAAATTCCAGAGGCAGAGGTTTGATGAAAAAGGAAAGGAGTCTTTTATTTAAAAGCTACACAGTTTTGGAAGAATAATGGGCTTCTGCCTCAAAGCCCATTCCCTTTGAAATACCCAAAGAAAAATAATCCCTCTACCTTTTGCCAGATCAGTTTAAGACTGTGCCTGAAATTGTTCTCCCATTTAAAGTTATCATCCTTTGGGATACACAAGTGGCTGTAGCATGATTATCCAGGCAGCTTAGCTGGTTCTTGGTCACAGTCCAGCTCCAGGCATCTCTCTCAACTCTGTGTGTGCTGGCATCCTCTTCGAAGCACACTGCCCTTTTCTTCGGCCACTGCCTGCTGCCCCAGCACCTGCACCCCATCCCTCCTGCGGATGGTTCACCGGGTGCATCCATGTGCCTGGCCAGGCAGACCACCCTGTGCAGGACCAGTAGCCAGTGCTACTGCTGCTTCTTGTGCAGGGTGGAGCACGGGCCCATTGCCTGACCACATGATCTCCAGGGCCTGCTGGCACTGAAATGTCTGGCCCCTGACCACTGACCTAGCTAGCAAGGTGGTGGTAAGAGTGAGTTCCTGTGAGCCCTCCATTTAAATATCCCACCCCCAAATCCAGCACGCTGTAGGAGTATACAGGTTGCCAGCCAATGTAAGCTAAAGTCCATCAAACAACGTTAGTCTGCACAGCATCTCTGCCCCCTCCTTCTGCTGCCATAGTTGATCATCAGGAAATGAGTAGCAGGGTATTTTAACTGTGTGCAGGGCCACAGCGACTCTGGGCAGGGCAGGGGGCCTTCACCATGTTCTCCTCCACCATACATGGATGTTGTACCTTTTCAGCCCATGCATACTCTGTGCAAGCTTCCTCCAGCTGTGTAACTTACCCCCTAACCTGGTGGTAAGGAGATCTGTCATGCCCTGGAGGAGACTTCTATTCACCCCTTTGGAGCTTTCTGCAACTCCTACCTCAATTTGGGGAGTACAGCCTTTTCCACCAATTTGGGGATCCCCCCACTCTCTTCAGCAATCTGGCTAGGCCCCATTACAAAAGTATAATACGTGCACTGCACACAGGCAAAAATGATGACACAGTTTTCACATCTATTTTTTTTAAGATTTTATTTGTTTATTTTTTTTTAGAGAAGGGAAGGGAGGGAGAATGAGAGGGAGAGAAACATCAATGTGTGGTTGCCTCTCACACACCCTCCACCTAGGATCTGGCCCCCAACCCAGGCATGTGCTCTCACTGGGAATGGAACCAGTGACTCTGGTTCATAGGCTGGCGCTCAGTCCACTGAGCCACACCAGATAGGGCAACACATCTATCTTTTAAGAGGCCACTTATCCATAGAGTTCTTTCAAAATGAATGAAAAATAAGCATAGTCCAGTTTCTTCAAATCCATTTGTACAGCGTGTGATCTATAATGGAGAACAAGTTGCAGTTGAGAAAGGTATGTGATTGTTTACAACTTAAAAGAGACGTCAACACCACTAGTTCGGGCTGCACCTCCCTTCTACTGTTACGTTATGAGGAAGTTTGGTCACTACATGTAGTGACTGAAAGAATTTCAAGCTGTCCATCCTAATCTGACTTTCTCCAGCTGGAGAGCCTTTCAACAGTGTTTCCCATATGAAGACATTTAATCAGGCAAGAGCAGGTTTAGGACCTCAGGAAATCGTAGCACAACCACGGTGCTCATCCCTACACACACAGCAACATTCCATTTTTCACCTACAAAAAGAAATTTGAAAAAAAATTACTACTCTTTTAAAAAGAAAAGGGCTTGATCATTTTTTAAAGTGCATTCTTAAACTAAAACATGAGCAACTGAAAGCAATGCTAATAAATATGCTTGTGGCAAGAATAATGGGAAGCATTCCAATGTCTCAAGAGAAATACTGTTGTTTCGGAAAGGACTGAACCAGGTTTAACAGAATCATACTCACCTGGCATGAAGGGATTTGTGTTCTGAGATGGCCAGAAACTAATTCTATTCTGAAACAATTTTATAGCTAAATGAATCCTTTTCAAGCCTGACTGACATTATCTTTGCTTCATTACTTTAACTTTATTTTTTTTCCCTTTGTCACTAGCCAAAGTTTAATCATTTTTTGCCTTGAGAAGAATTTGGAACATGCCACTGAGGTCCATATTTGGAAGAGAAATTGCATGGGTAAGGGAGTCAAGAGAAAAGGAAAATGGAATATTTTCACTGTTTTGGCTTGGAACCTCATGACTTGCAACTTAGAAACCACAAACCTACACATAAAGGCACAATTGGCTCTGCTCAAAAGCACTGTTTACCTTACCAAGAATATGACCCAGAAAGATACTGCCAAAGTTTTTAGCTCCAGAAAGCAGAAAATTGTTGAAAAGGGAGTGAATTTAACATAAAATACATACAGCTTCTGCCCAGGAGAAACACTTAGCAAGCAGCACATATCATAGCAAACTGTTGTTCATGCAGGATTAACAGGTAATCTGTCATGTTTCCCATAACCAAAGTTTCTTTTAATATAGTCACTTAAAAAAATCTAAACACTTTCCTGCCCTTTAACACATTGAATTTGTTCTGTTTTATTTTGTTTTTTTCTCAAGATCCTTGGCAGTAATTGTTCTAAAGTGATATACTTGGAAGTTATTTAAGAGTGTTATATATTCACAGATGCAATACTGTTGTTTTAAGAACTGTTGACTATTTCTAATAGCTTTTCATCACATTTTGGCCACATTATCATCTCTCCCCTGCTATACAGACAAGCATCTAACAGATTCTGTAATGGTCTAATAAAATTTTCTTTCTAATTGTTTACTCTGATCACTGTATTCTCAAAAACCAGATAAACAGGCTTGTGGAGACATTGAGCAAAAAGGAAAAAGCACTCATGTTCATGCATGATATTGTGGTGATGGGGGGTGGGGCAGAAGGCGGTATAAGGGGACTATATGGTAATAGAAAAAATACAATATTTTTTTAAAGTAAACTTACACTAAGGAAAAGTAATGCTAGATGAGTAATTTTTCTTTGGCTGCTCACAAGCCTTTCTAATCCTTACTTTTCGTTTCTTGACCATTTCCTGAGAGGTAGAATGTGTCACTTAAACAACTTTATACAAGGGAGATGTTACATACTATGTATGCCTCTTTGTGAGCTGTGTGTTATTCAGAACAAGTATGATTATTCCAATAACTTTTAGACCTAAAACAAATTTAGCGGCAAATCTTCCCAATCATGCTGTACATGCATTTCAGAATTCAATGACCTTCTATCACCAAACTAAATTAACTTAAGAGAGAACCTATGTAATAGTAATGAAGGGAGTGTTCTGACACATTTAGGATAAGTCAAGGTCAATGTTTGGCTTCAAGTCATATTCTGAATCACTGTGAGAGTAAATCCTGTGCAAGTTCAGTGCAAAAACACCCTCACACTGTGTGCACATGCTCATGTCTACACTGACCTCAGAGCCCTGTGTGCTTTCTTATTCCGGCAGCTAAATCCAGTTGCCTCTCTTAATCTGTGGACACTCAAGGCTGAGTGTCTCCACTCCCCACGTTCTACTTACAGTATATTTTAGAGATGTTGCTTTATTTTTATAATTATGGAAAGCAAAAGATTCCTGGAACTGACCAAATGGTGATGACTCCAAAACAAAGTGAAAAAAGCAAAACAAAGCAGTGTTTTAGAAACAGCAAATATCTGTGGTTCCCTTTTAAAAAATCAAAATTTCATTTTAACCATCTATTCATTTTTATTCCACTACTGGAAATGGCTCTTTTTTTTTTTTTACATTTCTGCCCCTCTCTCCTTTATTATTATTTTTTTACTATTATTATTTTACTTTTCAACCATGAGAACACTCTGCTTCTCTCTAGCTAATACTGAAAGTAATTTTAGCAATGAGATGATTAGAAGCTGCACCATTACTCTAGAGAAAAATGAAAAGCATTACACTGGCCATCATCATTATGCCAAAAAAGGAAGAAAGCACTTAAAAATAACTGCTGAGTTAAGCCATAATCTTTATTGCCTAGACAGTTGATGTCCAAGCAGAGATCTGCTCATCTACTTATCTTCAAGTATATATATTAAAAGCTTCCTTTCATTGTTATTTCTGAGGATTGTATCTAATCAGTAACCATCTTGGAGCACAGGGTAAAGATATAATGCCTCTTACATGCTGATCATTAAGCTGGGGTAATGTTCATCTATTCCAAACTACTGCTAAGTACCTCCGAGATGAGAAGATATTATCTGTACTGGTAAAAGGGTGAATTGATATTGAATCTCCAAAAAACTTACTCTGAGTCACTTCACATTTTGGTATTACTGTAGATTTCAACCAGCCACATACACTAGGAGATTTGATACCTTCTTGTAGACACTGAAACATTCTTGGGACTTTTTATTCCTCCCCTCTCTCTCATTTCTATCCTTCAACTCACTGGTCAATTTGACTAAGAATTAGAAATAAAATTTCATGTCTTAAATTTAAACTGAATTTAGAGAATATCAGTTTTTCTAATTTCCCATCTACTATGTGTGTGTGTAGAGTATGTATATATTATTATAATATGCATGTGCACGCAAAGCATGCAGATTCAAAGAAGTGACATGGAGATGTGTACTCTGCAGTAGAATGCAGGAACATTCTGAAGCTGGTGAGGGTATGGAGAGCAGACTTAAATAGTTAGAGCACCCTCTTCTCACCTCAATTCTTCCTTGTGTTCCTTTACACTTAGAAAAACTGTGTTTTACCTAAAGCTTTTGCCTGATACTTGATTTCTTTACACCCCGATCTGTTTGTCACTAGCTGAAATTAGCCCCTCTCTTGCCCCCAGTAGGCTCCTTCTTCCCTTTTCCACTTCTTTTCTCTTTCTCTCTTCTCCCTGTCACTGTATCTGTCTTTGGTATCTTCCTTCTTCTTTCACTTTGTTTAATCCCTTTATTTCTGGTATAGCTTTATTACCAAGCGAGTATTAGCACATAGTGGAAAACTAATAAAGATATATAGAAAGAAGGAAGAAAGGGAGGGAGAGCAGAAGACAGAGAATCAGCTCAAAGTCAACCTGATTTCCCAATCCAGAACACCCTCGTTCCTACATCCTCCCTTTGAATTCAGCCAAAGGACATGTAGAGCAAAAATCAAATAAATAAATAAATAAATAAATAAATAAATAAATAAATAAAATATTGGATATTCTTTTTCTATTATTTTTGGTTTCAAGAAAATAAAGGACAGAAGTAATAATTTTTGGACTGATCTTACTATGTAAGTAGAATTTTACAGCTGAAAGGGACCAGCTCCTATCTCTTTGGGGTCACATAGCCCTTTTGGTTTTCATATACGTGTGATCCTCATTCATCATAGTCTTCAAGTCTCTGAATTCAGCTTCTTGTACTATGACAGCATATTTCCTTTTGCTATTTTGCAAAGATGCATCTTTTTCTATTAGGGGAAACTGGCCATACTTCAGGCCATGCTGAGAGCCTCTCTTCTGATTCTGTTCCCTGTGGCCAGAATCCCATCAGTATTCCCCCGTGAAGGCCCACTTGTGCTGACTTGGACTTATAATGACTGAGTGGTCCCTTCAGCATCCAAGACCTATTTTTCTCCTGCCTAACTTCCCTTCTCCTGAAGTTGTTTTGAGTTAAGAAAGAAGCTGTTAATACAACTAATCATCTTAATGTTACTCTTGGAACTGAAGAACACAGCATGCTCCAACACCTCAGAAATAGATAATGTAGTTAATAATCACTATAGCTTCAATCAAGAAATCTACTCAGAGGCATTCTTTAAGCTTCCTCATCTTTTCTTTTGCATTAGTAAATTATTTCTGGCAAGAAACCCAAAGATTTTTAAGTTGATACATTTCCCTACTTTATTTCTAAGTATTTCCACCTGAACTTGATTTGTGAAGATTCATAAAAAAAAAAATCCAAAAACATCTTGTCTCTTAAGAAAATATTTGAGCTCTGGAAGAAACTGAATCTCTCAACACAGCATTAGAGAAACTGACAGCATTAGCTCAGTGTTTTTAGGGGTGTGTTCTTTTAATCTCTTATAAGGCTAGCTACTAGAATCATCTTAGCAGCCAGTCTGCCAGCCTTCCTTAGCAGCAGTGCAACTTAAAACTGGTTTCACAGAATCTCATGTCACTCTGCTTCATCAGGATAAGATAAAAAGGCACAGCTGCCTCATCACTCAACTCCTAAAAAAGAAAACCAGTTATCACAGATAGTCTTGCCTTATCTAAGAAGCTACTGCAGTCTGTCATACTTTTTCCCCATAGGTAGTACTGGGCATTTATTAGTGATAATATTTTCATTGATTCCTAATGAAGAAAAAATTTCATTTCTTAAATCTTATACTTGTGTTGTATTATAAGATGTTCCTTGAGGGTTTGAATTATTTTTTAAATTCTAGAATTAGAAATCACCCTGTTTTGAATGAAGAACAGCTTTGTTTTGTTCAACAGTAATTCTTCATATTGAAATATATTCCCTTAGTATAGTAATAGAAACTTTAATATGAGGATTAATCAAAATCCTAATGCTTAAAATAAAAAACGTAAGTGCCAGGACTGGAGTGGCTCAGTGAGCTGGGCGTTGTTCCCTGTCAGGGCACATGCCTGGGTTGTGAGTCAGGTCCCCAGTTGAGGATATGCAAGAGGCAACTGATTGTTTCTCTCTCACATCGACATTTCTCTCTCTCTCTCTCCTTTCCTCTTTCTCTAAAAATACATAAATAAAATCTTTAAAAAATGAAGTCATAAGCAGAAGAGGATGCTATTTATAACCATGATCTTCTATTTCTCTGAACAATAGAGATACATTACAAGAGAAAAAAACTAGATTAATATGACTACCTGAAGCCATTCAAATTTGTCAGTCAATAAAGTTAGCTAGATATTTAAATAAATTCATATTAAAATTGTCAACATAAGAGATCCAAATCTGTGAAGAACTTTTGAGTTTATTTGAGCCAAACTGACAATGATTGCTGGGAAGCAAACTCTCAACAGATTGAGAAAATGCTTCAGATAATGGCAGTTTTGCACCTTATTTTATACATTACAATCAAAGGAGAAGATGGAATGAGGGTTATGTGAAATCACTGGTGGTAGATAAGGGAGTTGGGAGAAAGCAAAAGGGTGAATCCTGGAATTGGGTAAAGAGTAAAACTAAAAGACAGATAATTCTTTTACGGTGGTGGGTACAGGATAGTTAACATTTACAACACATAGAGATGGTATGGGGGCAACAAGACAACAATGAGTGGTTCTGTGGTCTCTACTCTGGTGGAAGGAAGATTGTGCCCTGAGAGGTCTGGAAAAGAGTATTACTCTGACATTCCAAAGGTATATTATCTTAGGTGCAAAAAGACAATAGACAGGCTTGGTTAAGGTAAAGATTGACCTTTGTCAAGGAAAATACTGGGCTAGGGACTACCCACTATTACTAGTTTTTAGTTAGGTAGCTTTTATTTCAAACCATCCAATGTGGTTACTTTTGGTCTCTCAGTTTGTAAGATGTCAGGTTTAATTTGTGACATCATTTTCATCCATGAAATATATTCAAGACATCATAGCTCAATAAGAAATATTGTCAATAGTGAACCAAAATTTGGATGAATCTGTGAAAAATAGAAATCAAAGTTAGGTTGTGTTACCATAGTTAGTTAGATGTTTATAAAGGAAAGAGAACAAATGGAATCAGACACTGAGCCTGTTTGTTTCACCAGGAAGCTACAGCCTCACACTCCCGCTGACATCCCAGGGAACCACCCATCTATTCCCCATAGATCACTGGGAAAAAAAATAAGACAAAAGAGGAAGAGGTAAGGACATGCATAATAAGAGTCAAAATGCTGTCAGTGGAAAGGTGCTTGACCCTAGAGGCTGTCAGTCTAACCTGGGAAATGGATCATTGGCTAGGAGGTGAACCCATCAGGAGCCTGAGAAAGCTTGGAAGTTTATTGGTTATTCTAAAAAAGACTCCTTGTCTTTCACATGCTGAGAAGTTACAACTCCAGGAAACCAATGAGGAGCTGTCTTTTATTCCGTGACCCACACTCATCCCCTTTGTTCATGCGCTCTCTCTTGCTTGGGAACACATGACCATGTAGGTCTACAGCCACCCAGGGCTGCAGCAAAGCACATGGGCTGCAAAGGACTAAGCCTTCACATGAAATACAAACTGTGAACATTGGCCTTTGCTTTGGCCTTGCTGAAGACACAGTTGGACTTTTTCCATGGTAGGATGGATGGAGGTGGGACACTGGAAATCCAAGGGCAGATTTCTCCCTGAATAAATCTCACTACATCACAGCCTCCCATTCATGGATCTGTGAAATGCTTTCTTGTGACCCCATGGAATAACGATTTCTACCAGCAACAGTCAGAGAGGCCACAATAGATCAAATATATGCTGGCAGGGACTGCTGCAGAGCTGAGGGTGGCTCCAGGGGCATCTGGATTATGAGGTGCAGTTTTCAGAGATTCATGAGAGGCCCTGGGGCAATTAATAGAAATGAGTTTTGTGTAAGTTCTGTGTCTGGGTTGAATACCTGGAAGCAGAAGCATGAGTCAGTCCATAAAGGACAGCAGTAAGGAGGGGAGGGCCCCTCCTTGTTCTACCTACCAGAAGGCAAGCTATGGGAAAACCCATACACTGCAACTGTCTTACACACACCCCTCACACTCCATGCAGACAACCTCTGCTGATCAGAACAGCCTCCAGCAACAGCACAATAGAAACTATCAGCTACAAGGATGGACAGATGATTGAGAATCACCATGTGGTTCAGAAAGAAATAACACCATGGAAAATAAGCATAAATAACATAAAAACAAGTCCAAAAAATAGAGGTAGCATAACAAACAGAAGAAACTTTAAAATAAGGACAACTGCTGTATTCATGGAGTGATGAAAAGATAATGCATTTAAGAAAAGAAAGCAACTAGAGATTACAAATGTTTAAAATATGATTATCAAAAATAAAATTAGCAAAAACTTTAAATAGCATAATGGAACAAAATCATGAAATTAGAGGATAAAAAATATAAAATAAAGGCTAAAAGACATGAAGGATAAAAAAAGGTATCAGAAAGGCTAAATATAAGAAATAAACAAGAAATTTAAAAAACATATCCTGAAGCCCTAGAGAAGTACGTCTTTAGTTTAAAGTAGCCCATCAAATAATAAGCAGACTAATAAACTGTTCTATACCATCAAAATATTATCCTATAATTGCAAAGTACAATAAAAACTTACAAGTCAACATTAATTAAGGAAAGACTTCACCTTCCTTAGAAATCTATAGTTTTTTTTAGAAATCAAGAAATCATGTAAACAAAAAATAGTAAGAGTTTGACTAACAAGCAAACAAGCTTGATTTAGTAAAGATATATGGAACTCTCCTTTACATACCCTTAAAGGAAAATATATTCTAGTGTTAGAAAGAAATTGACAAAATTTTATTTACTTCCTGAAGTTTTCAATCACTGTTAATGATTTAATGCTGTGCCCCTCGAAACCAGAAACCTCACCTTAAAAGACTGAAAAAAATAAAACATAAAAATTGGAAAATATACCTAGAGGATGTGGAAGTGAAAAAAATTCTTCTCAAAATCCAGTGTTTGAATGACTCTTCTAGGTACAACACATATGCACAAATACACACACCTACATGCTATCTTTCCCAAAATCTTTCTCACAGAGTGCAGTGTTTTCTTTGCCATGTGTTTTCTATAGCAAAAGAGAATATTGCCACAAACCAAAATCCTGCATAGAAGCAACATATTCACATTAAAACAAGCCACTTAGAGAGAAACCAGGTTCTCTGGCAAAAGCAGAACTGGAATAAAAACATGATGATATCAATGCTAAGACAAGTACAATTTACAGCCACATACTCTCCCAACACAACTGCTCTGCACTCCTTTCCCCTACAGCAGCATTTGGATGGTTAGATCTTATCAAAATTCCAGTTGTGCAAGTTTCTGCTGAGGCCAGTGGGTAGTACAGGACCAATGCACAGAGGCAACCTGGCAATCAGCAACTGGGGATCCGGCTTTTTATATAAAGTCTCTTGAGTGGGCCCCTGTCTTTAGGCCTCCCTGGAGGAAATGGCTTTGCTTTATAGGGCTTCTGCATTGTAGGAACCAGAAACCTGGAAATATATGCCCTCCCAGAATGATCTAGCAATAGACTTACTGATTTTATATCAGCAGGAGGAAGAAGGGATGGATGAGATCCACAGCTAAGACATGTGGAAGGGTGTTTATTCTTCAGCTGTTCACGTTGCTTGGCTCCTGTGGTTTCCTCAGAAAGAATCACGGAAGGATCACAGGTGCATCATTTCTCTGGAAACCTGCATTTGCAAGACAGTGACCAAACCTATGGAGACTGGTCAGAGAGGTGTGAGTGGTATGTGGGAAAGCTAAACTTTGAGTGTGGTATATCTTATCTCACAGATGTGTGGGTTAACTAAGAGATTACTGAAAACATTTTTTAAAATTCTGAACTGATTCTAATATAGTAAGTTATATATATATATATAAATTAATAATATATATTTTAAATTGTACTATAAGAATAGCAAACAAGGGCAATCTTGTTCACAAAGGTAACTGATTAAAAGCAATGCCAAAATTTGGGGCTACTCACTGGGGTCTCCTGAAGTAAGCAGATAATTTTGGCCACAATACAATGGGTTCAGAGAAGTCATATTATTTTTGCAATTGAAAAACTTGATAATTCTCACCAATTATAAATATGTCTCAGTTTCTACACCTATAACATAACTCTCAGGAGCAATCGGAAAGAAGATATAGTTTAAAAAATGAGAAAATGTCAATAAATACTAATAACGAAGTATCATCAGTTAAGATCCTTAAGAAAAATCACTATGGAACAGCTGCAAAGCACCCTCGGGACTGTTTGTTTACCAGATAAGAGTGAAATCCACTCCCATAGTTCATATGTGGTGGGGATTATGTTGTTTTCAATTACAACAGGGAATGTTACTGTTTGTAAATTGAGGAAAGAATTAAAAAGAATACAAATAATCAAATTTAGGAACTAATAAGAAAGGCAGATTGAATAACACACAGAAGTAGGAGAAAGTACACAGCAAAAGCTCTGGTGTAAGTTACTGAAATTTCACAAAATCCACATTACATTCAAGTGTTCCAACAAAAATAAAATCAGTGAAAAAAAATATAAGAAATACAGAAAAAGACACAAAAAGAATATAACTAGAAATGACCCACAAAGTAGTCATATACAAAGTGGAAAAAACAAGAGAAGCCTATACTTTGGTGTGTGAAAACTCAGCTAAGCCAGAGTCTAGAAAGTCAGGATAAAGGAGCGATCTAGCCCCGCAAACCCTCACAGGAAGAAACGATTTGCTGTCACCTGTGCACAGTGGGATACTGCCTGAATAAGTTGAGTCTCAAAGTGGGATTCTCACAGGCCCTGTTTCCATCTTTCCAGAACCGTTTAGTTCCACTCTAACATTTCAGTGATGCAGCATGGCCATAAAAGTGGGAAGCTGTTTTCCAGGAAGAAAAATCAGCGCTCGTTCAACCCTGCAACTGGACTCATTTCTCAGGCCACAATCGGAATAGAACAAACGGTGATGTGAGCAGCAGGATCTCTCCTCCTTGTGGCATTTGCTTTCTCTCCTCCTTCAGTAAGAAATGAATTTTGTGCATGGAAGGTCACCTGTGACCTTACCTCAGGCAATTACATAGTCGTGTTTATCACATGTAACCTTGCAACTCTAGCCACAGACGACTGGAACAAAACAAGCACCTGGACCAATTTGAGCCAATCAAATCTCCTCCCCAAGATTTGCCTTAGAAGTGATGTAAACTGTGGAGAAGTGGACTGGTCACTTTCCTCTTGCTGTGTGCGCGGAGAAGGACCTCAACCAGATCTTGGGAAGGAAGAATGAAAAAGGCCAGGAGACTAAAGAAAACTTACAGAGCAGAGAGAAATAGAGAATATTACTTGGATTCCTGGAATATTTCCATCTTCATGCAGACAATCCTACCTCCTTCTTCCCACACAGGTGCTGCTGTGGAGCTGACTCCCCTTTAAACTTCCTGTGCATAATTTTCCATCTTGAAGTATGTTTCTGATGATAACAAAGCACAGCCTTAGTCTTCCCAGTATTACTTCACCCGTTATTTACTACAAAACAGGAATAAATCAATGTCAAGAAGCCCTTTAAATGCGACGTCACTGTCACACAGCCTACGCATTTCAGAAGGCATGTTTCAAATGCACAATAATCTTGATAAACTAGGACATTGTGAATCATTTTATATGGTTCAAAATTCAATGAGAGTATGCACTGAATTTCAGTTTTAAAAATTAATGAGAAACTTTGCATCTGACCTTAATTCCCTTTATTAGCTTAACCATATAGTACTGTGAAACATGACATCTGGTAAATCTCTGCAAAAACTAATCCTCTGTCTTTGAAAACATTCTATCAGAGAATGTGGACTTCCTGGCTTTATCTGAAGGACAGAACATGAATTAAGCAGCCTTGAGGTTTTCAGAATATAGAAAAATCTCATAATGTCTTTGTTCTTCTCTCAACAATCATATCTTTCCCAGTATCTGAGAGACTGAAGAATTAACATATTTTCAATTCAAACCTGGAAAACATCCATTTATGTCTCAGTGACAGAAATACATTGTGGTAAAAAATTCTTCATTATCAAATACATTTTGTACAACTAAAACAAAAAAAGCTACCAAATGTATCAAATATCATGCTCTTAACCAAAATTAACACTTTTATATTTTATTACTTAGCAAGTATACTTTAATAAGACTTTAAATGAACTATGGTTAGCAAAAGTACTATTTTTTGTAACTTCTTTTTCCTTGAGGGCTTTTGTAACTTTCCTTTTTCCTTAATTTTTAACAAAATTAAAATATTTACAAAACTTTCATTTATTTATTTTTGCATTTGTTAATTGGTGTTCACGTACAGTTGTCTCCATTTTCCAGCCACACTTTCCCCCGCACCACCCACCCCTCTGGTTACTGTCAGTTTGGTCTTAATTTCAATGTCTTGGGTTATATTTTCCTTGCTTGTTTGTTTTGTTGATTAAGCTCCACTTATCAGTGAGACTGTATGGTATCTGTCTTTCACCACCTGCTTAATTTCACTTAGCATAATGCTCTCCTGTTCCATCCATGCTGTCCCAGAAGGTTGGAGCTACTTCTTTCTTTCTGCTACATAGTATTCCATTGTGTAGATGTTCCACGGTTTTTTGATCCACTCATTTACTGATGGGCAATTAGGTTGCTTCCGATATTTGGCTATTGTAAATTGTGCTGCTATGAACATTAGGGTGTGTAGGTTCTTTTGAATTTGGTGTTTCAGGATTCTTAGGGTATAATCCCAGCAACAGAATTGCCAGGTCAAAAGAGAGTTCTATTTTTAGTCTTTTGAAGAAATTCCATATTGCTTTCCACAGTGGCTGCAGCAGTCTGTATTTCTACCAACCATGTACTAGGGTTCCCTTTTCTCCACAAAACTTTTAAAACAGCTTTTTTTATCTTTTAGGTACAAACACCATTTTAATATGCAGTTCTTTGATGCCATTGATTTCTTTGATAAATGACATCATGATAGAATTTAAAAATACCATTTAACATTACTTTCCCTCTGGCAACTCATGGTATGTAAGACTCTAATTGATATTTAATCACTTTGAATGTGAACATAATTCTACAGGAACTAAAGTATTGTCTACTCTGAATGCATCTGACCCTTACTCGAAGAGAGATCAATGACCAACACATTTGTTTTCTATAACAAGTGTACAAATCAATAGAATGTCCTACATCATGATAATAAGAACAATTTAATGGAGGTCATTACTTCAATTTCCTATATCTGAAATTGGTTGAAGCTAGGTATTATAAGAAGGAACATTGTAGGTTGTTCTGGCTTCTTCAAAAGCCATTTTATTTGGAAAGCATATTAACCAATTTAGCCCAATAATTGAAATGTTGATGCACTCTGAGCCTCCTGGCTATCACAGAGCAATTATTGGTAGTGAAAGCTTTATCACAGCTTTGCAGTTTTCTGCTTCAAGTCTGGATCTATATTGGCTTCTGAATGAGGTGTCTTTTTAATAGGTATGGGCCCATTTAAACGTTATTAGATCAATTGTAATCATTGCCTGCTAAGCTGCCCTCTTCCCTCTCCTTTCCAACCTTTAGAGTTCTTTTGACTGTTGTTCTGGATCTTTCCTGTGGTAGAAAAAAACACTGCTCTTGGGGAGAATTGGATTTTTCTAGCTCCATTCTCATAATGCTGTCCCTTTGCTATTTGAATTGCTTATCCTAGGGATGAATTTCTGCAATAGTCTTATTTTATCCTGGATCATAATACTACTCTGACCTGCACTTTACAATAGATCAGCAGTTAATTAGCATGATCACTACAGAAAATACAGAGCCTGCTTGTGTCTCTGCAATGACTAAACATTAGTCGTTGCAAGAGGAACTCAATCCTTTGTGTGATGGAATTTACAACAAATGAAGGATTGGTATGCTGCAGATACAATTACCTAATTTGTGCTATGGTGAGTAGGTTGTCTCAGGGGCTACAAAATCTGAACCTTTTCTATAATGATCCAATGAACTCCAGTGACCTAAATTCAGAGGCTATCACCATAGGGATTACCCCAGGCACCCTAATGGGACATTGAAAGTCTGACATCATTTTTTCAGTTGAAATCACCTCATAGTCTAGATTTTGAGTTGATCATTTTCATATTTGGTAAGGCATATTCATTTAGATGATATCTAGAGTTCTATAACAATATAATAACTGGGCCTCAAGGTAAAATAACATGTCATTTTTTATTTTCATAGGATTTATAAAGTAGCAGATATTCGTCTTGCTTTGCCTCTCCAAGACAACCCCCTAAACACATACACACACCTGCACACACATCCACATCCTCAAACACATACATGATGCACATGCACACAAACACATACAGTATATGAAAGCCAAGTAAAAAAGAATTTTATTTCTGCATATAAATAGCTTCAATATATTTTTAATTATTAAAAATTCAACTTCTCCACTACTATTTGTTTAAAATAACTTCCTTGAAGTTTAGATTTTTGGTTCCTTCTTAGTATCAGAACTTAGTATCAGGAAATATTCTTCTTTTCTTTTGGTAAAGAGAAGAATAGAATTTGCTCAGTTTTCAGATGTCTCACTGAATCACTCATAGCCATTTTGTCAATGTTGCCACACTGACTTGGTTATGTGGTTTGGACCCTCTTCAGTGAAATAAGAAAGTTCTCCCCACTGAGAAAGTGACATTCTCTTTCTTGTGCATCAAGAAAACAGTGAGTATGCTCAGCTTGCTGTCCCCTCTGCTTTCCTATAACATCACATCTCATCATTGATCTCAGCTTCTTTAGAGAAACCAATGTTAGATTTCCTTAGTGCCACCTTTGCCCATTACCTCTCCTCCCTACCTGCTTCCAACCTTGGAGGGCCAGGACAGCCTAGTGAGGGGAAGGAAGGGTGGACAGTGAGCAGGGAAACAGAGAAGTTGACTAAGTGGTCACTCTGCAGCAGGCTTGCAGCCACAGGTAACCCAAACTGGGAAAACAGAATGAAGTTTGGAGTTTGAATTTTATACTAGACTGAACATGCTAATTACTGAAATGAAATTAATCTAATGTGCAATAATGACTGGAGGATGTTCTATTATCTAAAAGTGGCAAGGAAAGTAGTGCCCTGAGCAGATTAAAAGAGGCAAATGGAGGAAAAATACAGTTGCTTTACAGTTGTACCCTATGAAGTCCACATCTTTCCACAGGTATGCTGATTTAGATGCATAAAAGGAATCAAAGTTCTCCTCAGCGTAAACATCAACGTGCCAACTGCTAGTGTCAAATGGGCTTGGACACCACTGGTGAAGCGAGGGGACAGGTTTCCCTGACATCCCTTTGCTGGGACACTCTAAGAAAGATAAAATATATTTTAAAAAAAGAGGAAAAATAGGCTTGACTCAGCAACAAATCTCTATGCTTCAGGGTGAAGAGGCAATTCTAATAAGGTATTTGTCAAAGAGATTTTTCTGCTGGCTTCTCTTGCCTCATGTAGTATATAAGAAGAGAATGAGGGGGAAGGCTGTGTAAAAAATGAAAGATTTGTCTCCAATGATTCCTGTCTTCTCTGTCGTTGCCACAGCTCACTATGATTAACGTATACATTTTACAGACATGTGACTTTCTTGGGGCAATAGGATGTGGACAGAAGTTATGTTGTTTTCCGAGGTCTTAAGAGGTGTCATTTGTTTCCACTCAGTTTTTTTAAGCTTCTGCCATTTCCATGAGAACATTCCCCAAGGAACTGCTGGACCCAAAGGAGAAAATACCTGGCATGATCGAGACGCAGCCACAGCCCACAGGCTCAGTGGATCCTCTGAGCCAGCACAGCCATTGCCAATCCATGAACCCACAAGTAAAAACAAAATCTGATCATTGAAAGCCACACATACTTTGATGGTGTTTTTTGGACAGCACTGTCAAGTAAAAAACAAAATTGTTAAAGTTTCTGTAAAACCACAGGGACATTAGGGCATATAAAACACTAGAGTTAGAAGGAGATATTCACCCTCTATTTTCTTCTTGAACACTCAGAGCTGTGGGACCTTGAGTGATCCAAGTCACTAGCAAAGGCAGGAGGTTCTGGGAGAGAACACAGTGTCTGGGAAACTTAGAGTCCTCCATCACAGCAATTTCCAGCTCCTGGTGCCTGGCAACAGGGAGAAGTGGTCATGCTCTCATGAGTGCTGAGTGACAGTAGCAGTGGGAATCCACGTATGCAAATATTCATTAGATCCATAAGAAGTAGAAAGAGAGAAGACAACTCAACTCCACAGATGACACATTCTTGTGCATAACCAGATGTGATACATATCCTGTAATCTCCCCATGATCCAGGCAGAGCCAGAAGCAAAGAAATACAGGTTATAAGTCATTATTGCAATGTATGTTTGCAGAAATAATCAAAGCCATGAACAAAATTGAAAGATAAACCTAACACATTTATAAGTGACCCAGATAGTGGTGGAAAAGCTGATGTCTTTGATAGTAGCATAGGGATTCAAGATCTCAAAAAGGTGAAAATATGGAATGAAATCAACAAAATAAAATTATGAGGATAAATGTAAAATTCTGCCTTTATACTCAGGAAATCAGATGACCAAATTCAGTTGAAGAAATGAGGTTATGAGAAAAAGGTCAGGAGATGTTATATTATTATAAGCCCATGTGATTTATAATGAAGCTAATGCAATCTTATATTGTATTAATGAAAATGTAATGCCCAGATGAAAGATGAGGTTAGTTTCTCTGGACTCGGCACAGGATAGGGTATGGTGCTCAGTTAAATTTAATTCTGTCAGTATTTAAATGTCTACTTTGCGTAAGTCTTTCTGCCAGATACAGCATCTGAGAGTGAATAGTGAAAAAAGAAAACGACTCTGAAACACTGCAGTCAGGAAGGTAAGGGTCTGGAAGCTGCAACATGACAGGGGTAGTTCAGGGAAGAAAGAGGTTTTTAGTCTGAGAAGGGATGTCTCGATAAGGAGATTAATGAGAACTATTTTCAAATATTTGAAATTCTAGTTCTTTGAAAGAATAAGTAAACTTTGTGGTACTCCAGAGAATAAACTTAGGACCAATGCCTAGATAATAATATTATAATTGATAATAATGTTATCAATTAAGATTCAAATTTTGAAATAATGTAAAAGAAACATTTACAATTAAGACTACTGAAAAAATTAAATGACTATCCTTCTCTGACTAAATGGATTCACTAAGCATCATACCCTCTAGATATGTTCATTTGGTCAAAAGTGGTAAAATTTTATTCTTTATTTATAGCTGAGTAACATTCCCTTGTGTAAATATATCACTATTCTTTTATCCGCTCATCCACTGAAGGGCACTTGGGCTGTTTCCAGATCTTGGCGATTGTCAATAATGCTGCAGTGAACATAGAGGTGCTTGTGTTCTTTTGAATTGGTGTTTTGGTGTTTTGTTTTTCTTCAAATATATTCCCCAAAGTGGAATCACTGGGTCATAAGGCAGTTCCATTTCTAATTTTCTGGGGAACATCCATACTGTTTTCCACAGTGGGTACCCCAATCTACATTCTCATCAACAGTGCACAAGGGTTCCCCTTTCTCCACATCCTCACCAACACTTGTTTGTTGATTTACTGATGATTATCGTTCTGACTGGTATGAGGTGATGTCTCATTGTGGTTTTCATTTGCATCTGTCTGATGGGTAATGCCATTGAGTATCTTTGCAAATGTCTATTGGCCATATGTCCTGTGGAAAAGTGTCTATTCATTCAGGTATCCTGTCCATTTTTTAACTGGATTGTTTGTGTTTCTTGGTGCTGAGCTATATGAATTCTTTATAAATCTTGAATATTTACCCCTTATTAGATGTATCATTGGTGAATATCTTCTTCCATTCAGCGGCTTGCCTTTTTGTTTTGTTGATGGTTTCCTTTTTTGTGTGAAAACTTTTTAGTTTGATGTAGTCTTATTTGCTGATCGCTTATATGTGGAATCTACAGAACAAAATGAACAAATAAACAACATAGAAACAGAGCCATAGGTACAGAGAACAAACTGATAGTTTCCAGAAGGTAGGGGGTTGAGGGAATGGGTAGAAAAGGTGAAAGCACAAATTGGTGGTTACAAAAGTCATGACATGTAAAGTAAGCACAGAGAATATAAACAATATGATTGTAATAACTATGTATGGTGCTAGATGGGTATGGGAAATGTTGGGGGAAACACTGTGTAAAGTACAAGACTGTCTAATCAATGTACTGTACACCTGAAATTAATACAAAAAATATTGAATGTAAAACTATAATTGAAAAATAAAGTTAAAAATCAAACTGTACTTGAACAATTAAAAAATGTTTAAAAAATAAATAAAGTGGCCCTCCCACAAGAAAATGAGGCTCACATTCCTGGAGGGAGGTGAGCAGAGGTGAGGTGGCCCTGTTGTCAGGGGATTTCTATTTGAGGTTCTCTCTCTCTCCCCTCAGATTCTATCAATCTGCGAAGACTTTTGATAATTTCCACTTCCCAATAGTAAAATAACCTTCAGAGAATCCCTCTACTTTATGATTAAGAGGGGAATATGTGAGAAGCAATTTATATGAGAAATTTACCGCATTTACAAGAGCACTTATCTTGCCCACTTGATATTTTATTATGTGCCTGTTGGTAAAGTGAGTTCAGCAACAGCCAAGGTAATGTTTGAGTGTATGTATATGTGAGCTTGCCCTTCCTCACACATTTGTAATACTGTGTAGGTGGATGAGTGGGTTGATAATTAAAGACAAAAGGAGGGGGCATGGAGAGAGAGAGAAGAGAAGGGAGGGAGGAGGGTAGGGGAAGGGAAGGGGGGAGGAAGGTGGAATAGAGGAGGAGAAGAGAGAGCATATGTAGCCAAGAGGGTGAAAAATGCCATTTAAATCTGCGCATGACTGGAGCACTCATCTCCTATGGGTAATCGCCCTCTTTTGGGGCACTGTGAGGTTAGAAATGCTCCTTCCTAAATATAAAAAGTGAAGCACTCAGGCATGGTCCATCGCCAGATAAGTCACACAAGGAAAATGGAATGATTTAACAAAATACATAAGGAGGAATTTAAGCTTCAAAGGCAGGGAGATGATGAGCATGCAGAGAGAAAAAAGATAATAAAATACCCAAAAAGATGACTGGATTCCATGGCTCACTCTCAGCAAAGCCAGCGGGGTGAGCAGAGGACAGGGATGTGCAAGAGGCAATTAGTACAGTAATGAAACAATTATTCCTGAATTACTCCCAAAACCTCAGCAAGAGCCGGTTGCTCTTGCAGTCATGTGAGGACAGGCCTTTGGAAGGTAGAACAGACTGGGTGGTGGTGACCAGTGTGGGACAATGCTCGGCACGAAGGTGACAGAATGCCCCAAAGTTGAAAGCTTGGCAGACACTGAAATGTACAGCAAGAGAAGGCAATAATAAATTTTGATTCTGCAATGATGCATCAAATATTGAGATGAAACAGTTTCTCAGAGGGTTTTCCAGTCTAGTGATGGGGAATTGAGCAGTCTTATTTCTATCCTAGTGTTCAAGGTCATCTCTGCAGACCTGAGGATTTGAAACCAGCCACTATGTTTAACTGAAAAAAAAGCAAGAGGCACCACTATCTGCAAGTGGGCTGAGTAGTCTGTCAGGCTTCCCTGAACTGAACCAGCAAACCAAATGAGAAATAAACACAATAATCAGCATCCACTTTGAAACAATTTGCAGGCCTAACTTTATTGTTAGTCCGCAGTAATAAGAACTACAAGTAAGTGAAGGAAACCCAATAAATGCCATATTTGAGGATTTTGCTTTGCTGGTTAAAGAATTCCAAAAAAATAATAATCAAAAATTGATGCAGTCACTAGGAAAAGAAGGTTCCTCAAAAAAATTAAAAAGAAAACTATCTTATAACCCAGCAATTCCACTTCTGGAGGAAATGAAAACACTAACTCAAAAAGATATCTACACTACCATGTTAATTGCAGCATTATTTACAACAACCAAGATATGGAAGAACTTGAGTGTCTGTTTTTGGATGAACGCATAAAGAAAATGTGTATATATGAATGTGTACACAACACACATATATACAATGGAATATTATGCAACCATGGAAAAAGAAGGAGGTATTGCCATTTGTGATGACATAGATGGACTTTGAGGGCATTATGCTAAGTTACATAAGTCAGACAGAGAAAGAAAAATATTGTATAATTCACTTATATGTGGAATCTAAAACAAACATATCAAACTCATAGGTATAAAAAACAGATTGCCAGCGGCAGGGGTCTTTGGTAAAATTGGTAGAGTGAGTCAAAAAACACAAACTCTCATTTATCAAATAAATCATGGGGATATGAAGTACAGCATGGCACCCATAATTAGGAATACTCTATTATATATTCAAATGTTGTTTAGAGAGATCTTAGAAAGTTCTCATCATGCCCTGACTGGTGTGACTCAGTGGTCTGGGCATTGTCCTGGAAACTGAAGCATTGCTGGTGCAGTTCTCAGTCAGGGCACATCCCTGGGTTGCAGGCCACGTCCCAGCTGGGGACATATGAGAGGCAACCCACAGATATCTCTCTCTCACACTGATGTTTCTGTCCCTCCCCTTCTCCCTCCCTTCCCCTTTCTCCAAAATTAAATAAAGAAAGTGAAATAAATAAACAGTTCTCATCACAAGAAAAATATTGTAACTATGTGAGATAATTAATTTCAAACAGATTTACTGTGGTGAGTCTGCAATACAAACAAATATCAAATGATTATATTGTATATCTGAAACTAATATAATGTTATGTGCCAAATATATCTCAAAAAATAAAAAAATTTAACTAATTAACTAAATAATTGAATTGTTTTATGTATGACTCCATATTCTTTTCAATACTGCCAGTATGAGCAAATATTCAAATTTATTTTTCTTGCTCTTATTTTCTGACTAATGGATAGTAATATGTGAGAAAATTGTGTATGTCTTATGTCAGGATCTTGTATTAATTTTTGCAAAGCAAACAGTAGTTTAAAAAAGAAGCACTTCTTTTTGTAGACTACAACTTTGCTTTTCAAGGATCTTTAACATCTATTGTTTTGCTAATTATTCTTCTCAGTTTATTTTTTAATGGTTGTAGCAACAACCCTACATAACACACTTTAAGTTAGGAACAACATATAAAGTGTATGTAGACATGTCATTTGGTTTATTTTTTATTTTAATGTTCTTTTTATTGAAAGTATTGATGACTAAAGTGATATTTACCTAGAATTTTCTTTAAAAAATTCCTAAAAATTAGGAAAAACATTTAAAAATATGTAGACATACCATTTGGTTGCTCTTTGTTTCAATGTCCTTTTCATACACAACTATTTATGGTAAAGTCATATTATGTCTGGAATTTTCTTTACAATGCTACAGAAAAAAACTACAGCCCACATGGGAACTAACGGCAGAGTGTTTTCAATTAATGAAGTTCGGTGATGGCGCCTGGAGGGTCAGTACACTGTTCTCTCTGTATCTTGGATGTGTTTAAGTTTTTCATAATAGAGTTAAAAAAATTAATATATCTGTTTATATGATATAAACTTTCTTTGTAGTTCATTAATAACTATAAACATTTTAAAACTTACTTTAGTAAATATGTTAAAATTCCTTTTGCTTGCACTTACCACCTTACCCCACCACTTTCACTATCTGTAAATCCTCGAGGATAGGGCGTTGTGTTGAGTATTTCTTTTTAGCTTTCATAATTTGTTACAAATAGAAATTACTTAGAAAAGTGGGATCTGATTTGTGTGTTTCTTAAAAGCTTTTCCAAACCAGCACCAGAAACCCCGTGCAGTAATTAATGATCTTTGAGAGCTCAAGGAAGCAAGTGGAGGCGCACATCTGGTTCATAGCATCTTGTAAAACTTGAAGGGTCTCAGGATGCTCACCAGAGTAGGGCAACAGAGGACATGGGGCTCTTCCCTATACAAGAGAAGTGTATCCTAATAAAGACCTTGTTAAGCCAAAACCTCCTCTCACACTGCAACACTTGTCCTTCCTTCCCTTCTCTTCTTATAAGGATGCTAATCCCATCATGACTGCCCTCAGGATCTCATCTAAATTTAATTATGTCCCAAAGGTCTCACCTCCAAAGAGCACCACCACATTGGAGATCGGGGCTTCAACACATAGATTTGGGGAGACACATACATTCTGACTGTAACACATATCTTCTATATATTTGCATGTTTAAAAATATGTATTTTTATAAAAATATGACTATGTTGTATTGTGTTGCAGTCTGTCAAGCCCTGGCAGGTCCACTATACCTTCCAGGAGACAGAAGAAAATTCATCCTGCTAGTCAATACATTTCTTTATGATTAACCACATGTTAATAATTGCTTTATGATGGCCCTATCTTTTGACTTTCTGTGCATATGAGTTCTCATTAGAACATCATGTGACACCACATTAATTATTAAAAAGCATGTGACAACTCTCAAAATTTCTAGGAAACATTAGGTAACATGAGAAAGTGAAGGTAAGCTGGAGGTTACCAGGGAGGACCAGCAGCAGAACACAGGAAAGCATGAGTTCCTTCTCACGTGTCCCACAGCTCATAGACAGGGAGGAATAATTAACTGAAGAGAGGAAATGAATGCATTGGTAAATAAAACTGGAAAAACTGTATCAGTTGCAAGAACATCACCTAGCATTGCAATGAAATCCTGGCACATGGACAATCTTAAGGTGATTAACACCCACAACGATGGGAACTAATGTATGGACAGAAGACACAGCAGCTGCCTCTGTGTACCTGCACCTTCTCTAGCTGCTTGCTAACACTTCTTAGCTCAGACCTGTGAATCACTGGAATGGCCGGGAAAATTGTCAAAATAATCTCTGAGAAGCAGAGGCAACGAAGGCTTCTGTCCAGATGCCAGAATCCCATGGGCTTGCCAACATGTGTTTCCAGCATGCACTATTATACTTAAAATTTTATTTTTCCTTTTCCTGCCACGCTTACTCTACCATAATTAACAAGGTTCCAATACTTTTCCAGAACATAAGAAACAGTGCAGCTTGTTTGCCTGCCTTTTGTAAATAGAAAGGTGAAAACCAAGTGTCAGACATCCCCGAACCTTCAACCTTAGCTGCAGCTCTGTTGTTTGGGGTTCATGTTAATGGTCTTCATAAAGTCCTTTCACATTCTTTGGTTTCAACTGTGTCATTTTCTCCCCTGGACTCCCCAGTTACCTCACTACTGAGAGGACCGCTCTCTGATTCCTTTTCAAGTCCACTAGCAAACAGACAAAAAAAAAGTTTCTTGAAAGAAACTACTCACGTATTTCTTATTCCCCAGAACCAGGAGAGGATGGTAAAGAAGCGGATTCTCTACTTCATAACAATAGTGGGGTTTCTCAAGCCAGTGATGCTAAGTAAGACCCCCAGGCACCAGACATCATGACTGCAAAACCTTTGGCACCATCTCAGAAGCTGAATTGCCAGATATCGACAACAAGGCACTTTGATCAGCACCCGAGGCTGAGTCACAGGAAGGAATGAAATATTTGCCAAACCCAAGTGTACCCTTTTAGGAGGTCAGAGATGCCATTGTCCAGAGTTCAGTCTTTTCAGTGATCCATTTTTCTATTGACCTGTTTACTTGCTTCTGCATTAGACTGCCCATGGCCTCCACGGTCTGGCACCATTGGGTATGGAAAATGTCCAAAATTCCACAAATTTTCTATTTCTGCAACAGTCAATTTGGCATATTTACATGGTGTTCCAACATAGGGCTTTGAAGCTACCAATCATTAACAGCATTCTCTTACATTCCCTCATCCTATTTTCCCAGTAATCTGCATACCACACTTATGATACTAGAAAAAGTCTTAATCTTTCAACAAAAAACTTAAATTCCTTTCAGTGAATATTTTAGAGTTGTAGAACAGTATGTTGATTTTATTAGTAAATCAGCTAATTGTTGGGTTTTTTATTTGGCCTAGGGAGGCATGATATTGTAGAAACACAGCTTACATTGTGATATGTGATTTTGAATCAGTAATTTTAAAATAAGCAGTATTACACTTTAATTACATTTTAATTATTAAATTCTGGAAGTGATACTGATTTAAGTCCAAATGACTTGTGAAGGGCTTTTTCTTGCCTGCAGCAGTCTAGATACCTAACAGAAAAGGAACAGAGGAAGAAAGAGGAAAAAGTGGTTTTCTAACCAGGAAGAAAAAGTGGGTGTTAGTTTCAGAGAGTTTTGTTTATTTGTTTGAATTAGGGTTGAGAATTGCGTGGGCAACATCTGGATGTATTTCAGCATGCAGGGCAGTATGTTTGCTTTGCAGAAGTCAAGATTAAGGCTGAAAAATTAGGGACAAACGGAACAACATCATTTCTGTCTAAAGGAATGCCCTACCTCCCACAGTCACATGATCTAGGTTTCAGTCCTACTCCTACCACTAAGCAAAAAGATTTTAAAAATTGAGAAGTTTCCTCATCAGAAAATTAAGACTGAAATTCAGGAAGAACGCATGCAAATACTGTAACACTAGAACTTTCTTTTCTAGAATTTTTCCCCACGGAAAGAGATGAAAACTACAGAAATATACTTTGAAAACCTGACAATAATGAGTTAAAGGTAAAGTCCTCTTACAACACTCCACTGAAACATGTTGGCCTTCAAAGAAAAATAGCGCAGGCTAAAATAAGTCCAAGTACAATGACCTAAAGCAAATCAGAGAATGTAAGTACCACACTTCTGTTGGGGAGTGGTGTTTTATTTATGGTACTAATTTTCTTCATTGATTTTGTTACAGATTAAAACATTACAAAGATGCTTGCAATCTTTTTGCCCTAAACTTAACCCTCTAAAAAGTTTGCATTTCACAACATGCACTGCCCATGGCCCTGGGTCTTTTCACGTGCTGTTTATTCTGTGGAAAATTTGCACTCCTCACAATGCCTGCCAGACAGAAGATTGGCCAGCAATGAAGTTTCTTGTTCAGATGAAATGGGAGGGAATCCAGATACTGACCTAAGTGTAAGATAATTTTCTTATAATATAAAGGTGGTAATTTAAATCACTGGGCTAATTATTTACTTTATTACCAGTATTGGAAACATTTGTTAATTACTTGTTAAATAAATAAACTTAGACCTCTGCCTTATGCCTTATGCAAAAGTAGATTTCAAAGGTTTACTGGTATGAATATGAAAAATAAAACTAGCATTGAAGTATTAAAATATTAGTAAAAATTAATTTTATAATAATCATGCACAATGAGCAATTTTATAAAAAACATATACTATAAACCCTTCACCCTTTTCCCCTATTATTCCTTCCCCTCTCCTCTGGTCAATGTCAGCCTGTTCTCAATTTCAGTGTCTTTGGTTATATTTTACTTGCTTGTTCGTTTTTTGATTAGGTTCCAATTATAGGTGAGATCATATGGTATTTGTCTTCCACAGCCTGGCTTATTTCACTTAGCATAATGCTCTCCAGATCTATCCATGCTGTTGTAAAGGGCAGGAGTTCCTTCTTTCTTTCTGCTGTGTAGTATTCCATTGTATAAATGTACGATAGTTTTTTGATCCATTTGTTTACTGATGGGCACTTAGGTTGCTTCCAGGACTTGGCTATTATAAATTGTGCTGCTATGAACATTGGGGTGCATAGATTCTTTTGAATTGGTGTTTTGGGGTTCTTAGGATATAGTCCCAGCAGTGGAATTGCTGGGTCAAAAGGCAGTTCCATTTTTAGTTTTCTGAGGAAATTCCATACTATTTTCTATAGTGGCTGCACCAGTCTGCAATCCCACCAACAGTGCACTAGGGTTCCCTTTTCTCCGCAACCTCTCCAACACTTGTTTGTTGCTTTGTTTATGATGGCCATTCTGACTGGTGTGAAGTGGTATCTCATTGTGGTTTTAATTTGTATCTCTCTGATGGCTAGTGATGCTGAGCATCTTTTCGTATGTCTGTGGACCCTCTCTATGTCCTCATTGAAGAAGTATATGTTCAAGTCCTTTGCCCATTTTTAATTGGGTTGCTTGTCTTCTTAGAGTGGATTCATGCAAGTTTTTTATATATTTTGGAGATGAAACCCTTGTGTGAGGTATCTTTGGCACTTATTTTTTCCCATACATTTGGTTCTCTTTTTATTTTAATACTGTTTTCTTTAGCCATACAGAAGCTTTTTATTTTGATTAGATCCCATTTGTTTATTCTTTCCTTTATGTCCCTTGTTCTAGGAGCCATATCAGTGAACACATTGCTCCATGGAATATCTGAGATTTTCCTGCCTGTGTTCTCCTCTAGGACTTTTATGGAGTCCTAGACTCCATATAAAGGACATATGGACAATAACAAGGCGGGTGGAAACAGGGGAAGGAGGTGGGGAGGGGTGGAGGAGAGGTGGGGGAAAAGGCAGATACTTGAACAACAAGTATACTTGAACAACAATAAAAAAAGAAAAAAGAGATAAAATTCATCTAAATAAAAAAATACTAAACATATAAGAAGATAACAATTTCAATAATCATTATATAAATGTCAATCAAACTATCTAATTTATATTACCTATCAATCATCATATTGTCTTATCAGTAAGCAAGGGAGTGAAAAAAGTTACTATCAAATATTGTGGATGAAATTCTAAATTGTTATAAGAATTTTAAAGGGCAATTAAACAGTAACTCAAAATCCCAAGTTTGTGTAAGTGTTAACCCAGGAATTTTAGTTTTGATGAATCGGCCTTATAGAAATAGTCCTACATGTATACAAAGACACACATACATGGTCATTGCGATATCATTTGCTATAGCAACAAAACAAAAGCGGCAAAAGTCACCAATGCAGATTGGTTAAGTCAATTTAAATTCAGCCATGCAACAAAAAAATTGGACCACTATTAAAATGAATGATGTAAATCTGCATTTGCCACAGTGGACAAAAGCCTACCATATACTTTTAGATAAAAAAAAATAATGTTTCAGAATAATATGCATTATATGTTTATACAAAAATACTTTGGATGTTTAACAAGTTCATGGATAGCTGTTAAAATTACACATGTGCTTCAACCTGCTCATGCATCACCTTTCTTTTTGAAACATTCCCCACCTCCCTACAAATATGATCTCCGCCTCTTGAGTTCATTCCACACCTTTATGTATACCTACAATTCCATTACCAGCACACTCTTTTCATTTCTGATGAAATAAAGAATTAAAATGCTTTTCAGGGGATATAGAGTGCTGAGCTTTCAGAAGTACATGCAAATTTGCCACATCCCAAATACCAAAACCATGTTGGGGGAAAAAAAAATCAGAGGCTATCTTCCAACAAATACTTGGAGTCTGAACTGTTTGCGTAGCCTGTCTCCAGATGTAGAACAAATGAACCAACACATGCCCGCAGTCACGGCATTATCCACCCACAGAGGGCAGACCATCTCCTGGGAGGACTGGGGGGATCTCCTTTGCTAGAAAGTGTAGCCTTTCTAATGGTCCTTGACTTTTAAGTCTCTAATCAAGCATGGGCAATGGGAGCCAGAGAAGGAGAAAGAGTGTGAACGCTGTGTACACCCCAGCGACCCACGGCAAGGAGCAGCAAGCACCTCAAACAGATGTTCCACAGCAATGTGCCCAACATCTGCTCCCACAACCCAGGAACCAGGCAGGGTTTTACAGACGTTACAATTGTGCTGGTGACTATAAATGTGAAGCTCTGCTTGGACAGGGGAGGACTGACCTAAAAGTGCATAGTTTAGGGGAAGGGGAAACCAAACATATAGATGAGTCAATCCGAAGTAACTATTCATATATAACCAGCTTTATATGTTTAAAATACCATCAGTCTCAGTTAGTAGTAATGCAGAAATACTATAATAAAAAGTATTTCTCCATCATAATGCAGAAATACTTTCATAAAAAGGCAAAATTATTCAAGAAATCTGATGCCTTTACAATATCCTATAGTTTTCTCACCAATTCCCTGTAAAAGTTGATGGTAGGTCACTAAGATCAACCTGAGAAATTATGTTATTAAAGCCTCAGAAATTTTCCTCCAAATTCTAAAACTTTTCTAACTACTATCTCCAACTTCACATTCAAAATCACTAAGTATTTAGAATTTTAACAGAACTTAAACCAATCCAGCATAGTATTTTGTCAGATAGTAGAGCTAGACAACAGATATTTTTCATTTATAAAAACACAATGTATCTTATATGTGTTACATGAGTTTGTTGGCATGTGGAACCTAGTGTGAAAATAAATGCTGACAGCACCTTATAGTGATGCTATGAATGTTAAGGTCATTTTTTTTTTCTGATGAGGTGCAGATTTCAAAAATTCTAGCCCAAGTACAAACTGGAATAAGACCAAAAATAGTATCTTCTTAAAATTGCAGAGGCATCTTCTAAATGCAGTACTTCTCAAAATGTGGTTCCCAGACAGTAGCATCAACCTCACCCTGGAACTCGGAAACTCTCAGCGTGGGGCCCCGCAGCATAGATTGAATGAGCTTTCCATGTGGTTCTGATGCCCACTCACTCCAGTGTGAGAGCCATTGTGCTACAGATTATGGTTTTGTAGGCTCTGATAAGCTCAGCTTGTGCTAAATTGGCTATTTGTGCTATCCAAGGTCTTCTTTCATAGAACCCTTACATTTTGTTGCCTTGGCTGCTCAGGCTTACCCAATAACTGAGAGAAATCTTCTGGTCATTATAGACGCACACACATTTTCAAATGGGAAGTTATTTGCCTTTATGATGACAGTGAAATATATCATCTAACTTTTAAATTTGTAAATATTTAAATTTGAAGTATAAAAAACATGACAATCAAATCCATTCTTTTTTAGTTAAAAATCATCTTTATTCAAAAAAGATGCAGTAATTGGGCCTATTTCCAAATATTTCAAAAGCTGTAGTCAAATGAAAAACTGGACAGTAACTCTCCTCCTTATAAAAGAAAGTGATCTGTAATATGCTTCTTTCTTGACTTCAACTCTGTTTCTACCACTTCTTCTCTCTGCCATAGTGGGTAGACGATCATCGTTCTGGACACCCTTAACTTACGGACAGCCATTTATGGAGTGAGCACTTAATTATGTTACAGGTTAAAGCCCAGCACCTTCTTTACAGCAAACCTGTTGGGGAACGGTCTTCCTCCCCCTTCCACAGCATAGTGTGAGTTGTCAAAGTCTCCAACTTTCTAAACCGTGGATGAATTTTATGTAAAGCCATACTAGAAAGTCATAGTTTGTATTTCTTCATCAAATAGCTCAAAGGTTGCTCAATAAGATAAAAGGTGTGAAAATGTAAATTATAAGTATTTGCCATTGAGACTAATTGAATTTGAGATCATAACCCCAAAAAGGTCTTCCCTAGGCGATATATTAGCCTTAATTTTGAAATAAATAACTTCTATTAGCTCCAAGTACTTTAACAGAAACACTGATTACATTGTAACTTAATTGAAATGGGTCAGAAGTTTAGATGACTTTATAAAGAAGCAAATAAAAACAATAATGTTCATACTCAAAATTAAATAATTTAGCCATTACAATTAATAATCTGTTTCAGCTAACATCTCAATTTAAAATATATTAACAGTAACATTTATCTTTAGGGAAAGATAAATAAAATGTTTTGCATGCTTGGGATTGATAGATACTTGAATTCCTCAAACCCAAAAGGAAAAAGAAATCTGCCACCATATAAATGTACATAGTAACTTAGAGGGCAGTAAATAACTTTAAAATATGTTTTACTGTCCTCCTTAGCTTTGTGTGCCTCTGCCTCAGATTCGTTCAGCAGTGCCAGTGCTGGGGGCTGGCGGCAGTAAAAGAAGAAAGCTGCCTTTGCAGTCCGTTACTCCTCTCGGCTGCTGCTAGTTCCTGAGCAGGACAGAGTTGCAGCTGTCACCAGCAGCTCAGGTAGCAGACAAAACCCCGCCCGCTCTGAGACCTTGCCCAGAACAGCAATTGTTGGGCCCCAGTGGGCGCAGGAGCACACCTGGCACGGCATCAGAGTATTCTAAGTCAAAGACAAACCTCTGCTAATGGTGCACACTAGTGATCTTTACAATTTAATTAGAAATGCTCGAGTTGAGATCACTCGCTCAAAACTTAATGAGCAGAAGAAGGCCTGCCTCCTGTTCCTCTGCTTTTTGCCTACAAAAAAAGACAATCGGTTGACCCGAATCAGGTCAAAGCAAATATCCAGAAAACTCATTAGAAATCTGTGACTTAGTCCAAGCTGGAAACACCAGATATTTCCACTTCAAAGCCAAGAAAACATAGTGTTAGCAAAGGGAATGGTGTACAGAGTTCTCCCTCCTTCGTTCCACTCATACACAAACAGGTTTTATTTGACTTTGTCATACCCAATCCCTTCAATATGCAGAGACCAAAAGCCACATGCTATTATCGATGTCTAAAGACTCCACCAAGTCTGAATATGTTTTTAAGCAATTTGAAGGCTTTTATTTGCTTTCCTTGTTTAACAGCACAAAATATTAAATGTACTCAGAAAGATTTATTTCTTGATTATTTTAATAACAAAAAAGTAGATTTAATACTTTTGGGAAACACTTCTGCAAGACTTGCTCTGAACTGAAATTTAATGTGTTCCTTCTGAAAACAGACACAAAATGTAGGTAGTTTTTAAACAGTATCTTATTGAAAAAAAAGTTATATGAGATTCAGCTCTCCCACCCCCAATAACTTCTAACAGCATCATCATCACCATAGATGTTTTCAAACTTTGACACTTAATAAAAAGCCTTCAAATATGGAAAAGAAAGTATCATGTTTTATCTCCTCCAATAAATGCATGAGAACCAGATAAAGGCCAGCAGCTTCTCTCGGCCATTTTGCTTCTGTGTAATTTCAGGTCACACGTTGCCTCAGCTTCTCTCCCTCACATGTGGGGAGCAGGTTTCATGAAGTGAAGTTTCCAGACATCTGTTGGTCCTCAGTCGTCAGTCACGTGGCCCTCACATAACATGGGAGTTTCAGAAGAACAAGCAGTGGAACAATCACGTTAACAAGCATTTCAAAAACATAAGGTGTGAGATGATTTGATTTTCACAGAAATCATTATTTGTATGATAACTGTCACTTTCTAAAAAGTTGTAGGCACAACACTATGTGTGTTGATCAATTCTTCTCTATTCTTTAGTGGACACAATGTATTTTTGCCTCTGCTAATGAATTTTTCTACCATTTATGATATATTTTTATCATGGAAATTTAGTATTTTGTATTCTAAATATCATGCTAAGTCAGTGCCCCCATTTGCATCAATGGCCCAGAAAGGGCTCACTGATGCACTGGCCAGGTGGGCCAGTTGATTGGAGCACCTAAATGTTGGGGGTTAGACTCCCGGTCAGGACACATACTTGGGTTGCAGGTTCAATCTCTGGTCGGGCACGTAAGGGAGGCAGCCAAACAATGTTTCTCTCTCCCATCCATGTTTCTCTCTCTTTCTCTTTTCCTTCCTCTCTCTCTAAAATCAGTAAACATATTTAAATATTTTAATTAAACTAATCCTAAATCTAAATCTCAAACATAACACTAAATTTATGAAAATATAAGAAAGTGTTTTTAAATAATAGGTTTTATTTTATATCTGCAGTCATAAATATTTATTACATAATTAGTAATGATTTTATTCAGGTATTATATCCTCTGCTGAAATGAATTTCCAAAAAAATCCTTTTTGGTACAAATGAATTTTAAGAGTATTCAAATACTTCACTGCAGATTTTACACAATAAAAAGCCAATTGAATACTGAAAGTAGACTATTCAAGAAGCAATTTTTATGTAGAGTTTAGAAACTTATAGGTTACAGATCATGAAATACACTATACATGCATTCCTTAGTTGGAATACATTTAACTATTTTTTAAATTATATTTTATTGATTATGCTACTACAGTTGTCCCAATTTTTCTCCCGTTGTCCCCCTCTAACCAGCACCCACACCACTCCCTCAGGCAGTCCTCACACCATTGTTCATGTCCATGGGTCATGTGTAGGTTCATTGGCTACTCCATTTCCTGGACTGTACTGTACATCCCCATGGCTGTTCTGTAACTACCTATTTGTACTTCTTAATCCTCTCACCTCCCCACCCATTCCCCTATACCACCTTCATATCTGGCATCCATCAAAAAATAAATATATATCTATCAACAATTTAATCTAAAAAACAAACTAAGCAAACAAGAACAGAGACAGAATCATGGCTATGGAGAGTGTTTGTTTTACTATTTATAAGAATACTTTGCTGAACCAAGTGCAAAATGCTGATAGCTTCCTTAAGATATCATTATATAATAATGCATTTACTGGGAAGCATGTAAGCAAACAAAGTTTGCAAGTAGATCTTTTAAAAACTATTCATTACACATATGTACTTACTAAATATTACAGTGTTGAGGTTTATTTGCAAGTGACTACCTAAGAACTTTAATGCTAAGATTATCCTAACTTCACACCAAACACTAATTTCAAGTGTCTCCAGTAACTCTACTGCAAATTTAACTTTAATACAAAACAAACCAAAACTTAGACTAAAACATAATCACATGTAAATGCTGCATTTTTAAACTAACCAAAATATTTATCTAAATCTTAACCTCAACACAAACCAAATCATAAAGCTAAGTATAACATCAAGTCTAATGTTCCTACAAATAATAACTCTAAACAAATTTTAACACATAGGTAATTCTATGTCTTTCCCTAGGCTTAAAATTAATACCAACACTATCTCTTTAATGTCAATCTATAAACTAGCTTAAGTCTAGAACTAACTTAAATTATAACTTCATCCCAAACTTGCTCTTTAATGTTAAGCTAACTCTCACCCTGGCCAGAGTGGCTCAGTCAGTCGGAGCGTTGCCCGTACACTAAAATGCTGTAGGTCTGATTCCTGGTCAGAGCACACACGTAAGTAGCAGGCTTATGCCCCCTGACCAGGGGGCGTATGGGAGGCAACTGATCAGTGTTTCTCTCTCATATCAGTGTTTCTCTTTCTAAGATCAAATACATACTCAGGTGAGGATTTTAAAAAATAGGGTTCAGTGATAACAATAATAATTTCTATAATGTAGAAAGTCATTTAGATAAAAAAGAATGGAACTCTGCTGCAAATGTATATAAATTTGTACATATTAGAACACATAAATCTGCTGGTGTGATGATTTTCCATACACAGTTGAAAAGGAGAGTGAATATTTGGAAATGAATGGTTGGAGGCAACAGCAAAACAATTGGAATCCAACCAAGTTCTATTTTCTATTACAAAATTTTTGGCAAATAATAACATAAATCCATAGAAGCTTCATTTCCAAAAATAACAAAGTGACTTCTTATGAAAACAAGTTTAGTTAACACAGTGCAAATATTTAATAATGCTCTTTAATATAAAATTAACTTTGTCACCTGGCCAAAAAAGGGACTAAAAGTAGAGTGGCATCAGTCGCAGTGGCCCATCTCGCAAGGCTAGCCCTTTTCATTCTAATAACTCATTTATGTCTCGCTGGTCTTAAATGCTTGCCTATTAAATTTGTGGTTTTCTGTTTAGAACCTGGTGTCATCTACAGATAAAGACAGTTGCCTCTTCTTGTCCAAAAGTTCTTCTTTCTTATCATATTTATTGTTTGGGTGGAGTTCCCTAGTGCAGTGTTGAAGAGCTGTACGAAAATTTAGTATCTTTGTCTTGGTCTCGACTCTAAGAACCCGTCAAAGGTGGTACCATTTTCTGTGATGCCTTCTGTAGTTAGCTGATAGACACCGATTAACACTTTAAGGAACTTCCTTTCTAATTTCCAAGTAAAGAATTTTTAATATTAATTGGCATTAGATTTTATTAATTGTTTTTGAAGGGCATCAATTGAGATAACTATGTGGCATTTGTCTCTTTAATCTGTTTCTATGGAGAATTGCACTAGATTTCCTGATGACAGATCTGAATTCCTGAGATAATCCCTACTTACTCACACCTTCTGTTTTTTGCTGCATCTATGTTTATAATTAGAACAATACTAATAGTTTGCCTGTTTGTATTAAAATTACACTGTTTTGGTATCATTCTAAAGCTAGCCTTGGACATCAATAGATACCTTTCCACTGTCCTTAATCATCTGGAAGAAGTTCTAAAACATGAAAATTAGCTCTTCCTTTAATTTTATGAAACTTAACAGTAAACCATCTGGCACTAGTTCTTTCTTTGGGGGAGATTTCCAACTACATTTTTAATATCTTCTATGGCTATTGATGGAATTAAGTCTTCTACTTCTTTTTGAATGATTGCTATTAATTTATATTTTCTTAGATAAATGTTTTTTCTCCTAGAATTGTAAATTTATTGGGCCAAATCTATGAATAACATTTTCTTCAAAATTTTTCATCTATGTAGCTCTAGTTAAAGGCCCTTTTCTTCTTTTCTGTTACTACTCTATTATTTATATTATTTTCCCCTTGATAAAACTTAGCAAATGTTCAAAAACATTGAATTTTTGGGCTTTATGCTCAATAAGACATATATATGCATATTTCAATGTTTGTATCAATTCTTCCTATTTTATTCAACATTTATCTAATATATATAAGAATTGCAATATAATTTCACTTTAATACATCAATAATGATATTCACTTTGATCAGCATGGGATCTAGAGATTCTGTTTCTTATCAAGATTTTAGTTTATGTATTTACTTAATTTTATCACCATGGACCCATGGTTTTCTAGTCTACCAGTGGGCTATATTTTATTAAAATAACTGATTATTTTGATGCTCAAATTGAACTTTGGCCTGTGAGAACCCCTCCAACAAGGTATTGAGTTCTTTTTTTCCTGCTACAAGATGACTTAGGCTTATCACATGTCCTCTGTCCCCAGCCTGAGAGCAGCATTTCTCAAAGGAGCCCTGGATCTTTTTTCATGGGAAATAGTTGCTCCCAATTCTTTTCAGTGGATATAGCTAGAAAATATATGTGCGTGTACACTTAACGCATTCACAGACACACACTTAACAATGTTCAGTGTGTTTATAAAGACATAATTATATATTTATTGTTATCTATCTTTGTTGATTTTTATTAAAACCTGTAAGTTCACACCAATACTGTCAAATCCAAGGTTCCCTTGCCTTTTCCAACCATGAGAAACTAACTCCCATTATTTTTAGTATATGTATTTATTTGACCAATTTTTCTGAATATAGCAGGTACCCCATTTTGGCTACCACCCATTCCCCACCGAGAGACTTAAAAGCCGACATGCATGTCCTCCTCACCCCACCTGAGCTCTTACTCTCCATGGCAGCTACTTCCTCCCATATACACACAACACCCTCCTCAACTTGCTCTTATTCGGATACTCCACACAGAGCCCCTCATCCACACAGAGTTCTCCCTCCCCCTGCTCAGGTTCCCCATGCTGGGCTGCCCTCATCAGTAAATGGCCTTCTCGCCCTGCTAGAGCTCTGAATGCCAGCCCACCCTGGGCCACTCTGGCTCTCTATTCCTAATACCAAGACAACTTTTTATACTACATTTGAATTATTAAGGAAAGAGAAGTAGGAAATGGGGGGGAACTATTTTCTATACTACACTGAGCTTCCATAACTATTATTGAAAACCCAAGAAAAATTTTTATAAGTATTTATTAGTTCGTATAAATTCATTAACAAACATTTATTGAACCCCTGTTGGGTGCTCAGCTAAGGTGATAATGAAAGAAGTATGAAAAGGTTCCTGTCATGTAGCTAATTAAAATTAGATTGGAAACTGAACAAGAAACGGGATAATAAAGGTACATTATATTTTTCATAACAACAATAATACAAAAGGAAAAGTACATAACTATTAGATTCTCAAATATCCAGAACACATAGCTAGCTTTGAGGTAAGATTTCCATGCCTGATGTCTGTGCTTTCCCTCTGTCCACTGAAGTACACTTCACACCTAGCTTTTCATTAATGCTTCAAATTGGATAGAGGAGAAAACTTTCCCTCTATTAATTACTGGAGCAGACACTATTGTTCTTTTGGTAGCACTGTCATCAGAACTAAAGTGTAATAAGGTCACAGTATAATATAAAGAAATAATCACTTAAAATGAAGAGAAAGTAAAAATGCATTGCAGAGTAATTCTTAAAATGCACTTGCTGTAGGTTGGTCTGACTCAGAAATGCAATTTATATTTTAATCATTTCCATAAAGTCTACATTTCGTTTTACAAGCATAAAGCATAGCTCCATGTTGTGACTGAGAGTAAGGAGGCCATGACTGTGGGGCCACACGGCACTCTACAGAAGTATTAGAAACCAGAACAAGTGCCGCAGGGAGAGGAAAAGCAAGGAGCCCAGGGGAACAAAGGAAGGCAGGAGGCCTGCTGGGAGGCCCTGTGAGGGTAGAGGGGGAAAGGAAATCTTGCTGCCAGCTGCTACTGTCGCCACAACTACTGTCATTTTTGATGGTGCAAAAGGAACTGATATCATTTGTGTCGTATTCTACATGGATTTTCTTAAAACATAATTACAGTGCCTGAGAGTATAATGTCATAGTTTAAGGTCAAATGATGACTAATGTTCACAGCAAGAAGTGACAACTATTATTAAAATAATTAATTATTCCTCGGATATTGTTTATGACAAGATAAATGTGTAGAAACGATTATGGAAGCAATTATCCATGCTTCTGAATTTCACGAGTATGTTTGAACTGCCCTCTCTTGCTTTCTACAGGGATGACTGGGACTCATTACTTCTATATAATATCACTGTGTTCAAGGCACAGCCTTCACTAAAGTACAAAATACTTCTCTTTCCTCTATAACCAAAGAGAAAAAGAGAGCTAGTTCCTGAATGCCTGGTTGTCCTTCCCTGCAATGGTTAAAAGTCCCACATAGTCTTCACTTCCTGAACATCTGGTTGATCCCACACTTATTAAGATCTTTATGAATACTGACCAGGCTCTGCCCTTTTCTCTAAAACCCTTCTCTAGCAGTCAACTTCCAAGACCTTGCACATTTTGCTTAAATCATTCAGTTAGGGTAAATTCTGACCCAAGGTGGATTAAAAAAAATTTCCCTCCTGGGAGGTTAGCTTCAAGGCTCCTGTATTCTAGTCACTCATCCAAGGACACTGAATTTTTAAGGACATCGAAATATGGGGACTGGGGAAACATGCCTCATGTTGGTATTTGTAATCCTTACCTGAAGAAACAGAGAAAAGCAATCTACAAAGTCTCTAAAAAGTAAAACAGACAGGTTGAGAGAAATAGAGAGAGTCAAGGAAGAGGTGGAAGGAACCTCAGTTCTGAATCCACCAGCTGCCCTTTAATTTGGTGAAATTCCACTAGTTCCTTATAAACCATCAGACTGAACAGAGTTGAGGAAACCTGCTGTCTATGAATGATGTCTCTGTAAGAGGTTTGTAAATTTTACCCCTTACCATACTTAAATATATGAACATGGAAATACTAGATATTTTTTATATATACCTATAGATGGTAACCTATGGATTATCAAGCACCTAGGGATCACAGACTCATTGTTTATGACCTCTTTTCCACCCAAATTCAATGCTTTCAGTCCTAGAGCAGATGGTCCAATTAGCAGGGGCGCTAGATTGGGAGTTTCTATCAGTAACTCAGAATATGAGTAGACACCTGAGATACTTACATGAAAGTCTTAATGTTTGTTTCCTAGGTCCTGAAAAGTCCAGTTGATTTTACTAATGCTATGGGATATGCTAACTAATTTATCTGTTCCCTCAAAAAATTGCCTTATCATCCAGTGTTTGAATTATGTCAAACACAGTTTGCACAAAGACTTTTAATGCTCCCTTACAGTAAGTATCTGAGATCACTGTTAGCAAGCTAAGGTTTTTAGTTGTCTTTTACCATGACTACTTCTATTATTTATTCTTACTGTTTCATTTTAATTTCTATGTTTCTGTGTTGTTTATTTGAATTCTTATTATTTGTTTTTATTGTTGCTTGTTTTTGTTTTTCTGATTAGTTTTATTGTAGCTATACCTTTTATGGTGAATATACTCAAATTAATCCTGAATAAAATAATAAAAGTATAATAGTAAAGCCAACATGAGAGGAGAAATTATTTTCAGGTTCATCCTCCTCACTGACATATCAGACAGACAGCTGGAGGCACCAAGAGATGAAGCACCATTCAGACAGGAAGCCACTGGACTCTCTCCCACCAGGCTAACAATGCTGTGTGCTTCCAAATGCTTGCGCCTCTTTCAGGTCTCTCACTTACATTTATAATTACTGAGCATTTACTCTCTATACAGGAAAGAGACGGAAGTAAAGAAGAAAAATTCCTTGCATTTGAACACTTTACAATCAGTAGGAAAGATAGACATGAAGAACAAAATAAACCCTAAAGCACAAGCATATTTGATTGATAAGATTGAGGGCAGGGCTGGCCATGAAAGAAGAATGGGTTCAGAAAAAACAAAAGGATATCAGAACATCCCAGACCAAAAGAACACTCTGAGCCTTGGGGGAAGTGTCTAAAGGTCCATCTCTTCATTTTGAGAAACAGTGAAAACCTTATCAAGAAAATCTAGACTTGTTAGGATTTGTCAGAAGCTTGATCTATTTGGAAAGCCACGTTAGGGAGTTCAGACTTGAAATACTGTGTAGCAAATAATACACACTTCACTCATAAGGCTAAGCTTTTGTCATTTTGAGTGCTGCATAAATTAAAAATAATCTAAGGAGAAGGAATAAAACAAGGAAACTCCAGCTGTGATTAATGGGCATAGGGGTGGAGAAAATATACAGTACTCCACGGACATGAAACCTGTTGTTACTGTCGTTGCTGTTTTGGGGGATCCCAACGTGGATTCAACCAAGCATTGAATAGTTTCATGTTCTACCAACTGAAACCTGTTTTTAAAACACCACCTACTGTATCCTTTATAAATCTATGCTTGAGATCAGATGTCTCCAAGGTAAATGACCTTCTCCTTTATGGTGTCAGATGATCGATGTATTTATTGCAAGTCTATACTGGCGCCACACTGTGGTTCTGAGCCTGTCTGTTGTTATAGGCCATCTGAGAGTATAAACAAACATAAATATGCAGAGTAGTAATTTCCTTTGGGAGAGCAGAGCATGTGTAAATTTTTACTGACATGAGTGAGGTTGGTGTTAACATAGTCTATTTTCACTAATATTTTATGGAAAATGAGCCCCGGCTGGTGCAGCTCAGTGGATTGAGCGCAGGCTGCAAACCAAAGCATTGCAGGTTCGATTCCCAGTCAGGGAACATGCCTGGGTTGCAGGCCATGGCCCCCAGCAACCGCACATTGATGTTTCTCTCTCTCCCTCTTTCTCCCTCCCTTCCCTCTCTAAAAATAAATAAATAAAATCTTAAAAAAAAAGAAAATGAGTGCATAATTAAAGGATTGACATTTAATGTTATAAAATCATTCATTAGTTTTTTGTTTGAAACCCTTTGCATCTTTTTTCCCCACCACCCAAAGGCAAATGACCTTCCATCAAAATATATTTGGCCACTTAACCCTTTACTACCACCCACCCCATTCCCTCTGGTGACCACCATGCTGTTGTCTGTGTCCATGAGTTTCAGCTTTATATTTTCCCTTTCTTTCTTATAAAACATTTTTCTATCACATAGAAATGGCTCTCAATCCAACAAGAAATAAATTAACTCAAAAATAATTTACAGTTTTTGTCCCAAGAACTACTTCCTTCTTTTTCCTACAGGAATTATATTTACCAAACTAAATTTCCTCTTGTTAGGATATGTATACCAATGCATAACTTAGACTGTCAAAACTAAGCTACAACAGCACCTTTGCATGCCAGGGTGGACCTAGGTTGGTGCACTGTGGTAACAAAGGCAACTAGTCAGAAGGTCACCATGGGCAGCTGTTCTCAACCCAATGGAGACAATTCTTATGGGGCAAGAAAAGCACATCACTATTAAAGGGGGATTATGTCATGGTCTTACGCTGCAGTTCTTCACATGTATTCACCTAAAGGTTACCTTAGAATACTGTATAATTTAGGATGTGGCGGAGCATTGAGAGATGAGGAGAGCAAAATTACACTGTCAACCAACTGAAGAGACTAGGCAATAAATTCATTGCAAAAGCATTTGCTCTGCAATCCTCACACAAGGCCCTCACAGGCCTTCTTTCCCCTGCAGCCTTGAAGAGTAGACAGCTCTGCCAGAAAAACCTGTTCTCCATGCAAGCTGCAGGAGTGGCCTCTTTAGTTCTTATCATTTATTTTGTTTTGGAAACCACAGTGAAACAACAAACGTATCATATCTACTGGAAATCAGTACCACTTTCCCCTTTTTTAGCACCTCCACTTTGTGCAGCATCCTTTGATCACTCATGAGTTGATGTATATATGCATATATATGTATATGTATGCATATATATATATTCTTCAGCAGGAAACTTCAGGGAAATTGATTACTGAAGTGTTTGAAGGCAGATATGAAGAATTTCCAGTTCTTTTTCTTTTTTTATCCCCACCTGAGGATACTTCATGGATTTATTTTTTATTTTTTTGGAGGGGTGTATTTTTAGTAATTTGTTTTTTATTGTGTTTTTTTTCCATTACCATTTATTCTCCTTACACCCTCTTTCACCTCCCCAGACCCAATTACCATGCCATTGTGCCTACCCACGAGTTCTTTTTTTCCTCATTGCTTTTAGAGAGAGAAGGAAGAGAGAAACACCAGTGTGAGAGAGAAACATGGATCCATGGCCCTGTGCCCACACCCCAACCAGAGATGTGTGCAGCCAACTGGCAAAGAAAACTGAAACCTTTCTGGAAGACCTTTCCAGGACCACGTGCCAACCAACTGAGCCACACCAGCCTGGGCAAGAATTTCCAGTACTTTCAGAGAATTTGTGTGGTGACACATTTATGAGACTAAACAGAATGAAAACAGAATCTCATAACACAGCCCTGGAAGGCCCACTGTTCCCCTGCCAGCTGGCTGCTCCCTTCTGTGGCAGATGATGACACCGGGGCGCAGGGGTGTTTTTAGACTCCTGACAAGAACAGCCCAGGGAGGAAGGTGCTCTGCCCTTTGACCAGCATGCTATCCATGTCACTAGGCTGCATGCCATCATTCTTTCCTCAGAGACTTTCCAGGCATAAATTTTTAAAAAATGAAAACAGGCTCTGGTGGGGTAGTTCAGTTGGTTAGAGCATCCCCATAAGCCAAGGTTGCAGGTTCCATCCCTGGTGAGAATATATACAAAAATCTATCAATGAATGAATAAATAAGTGGAACCACAAATCAATGTCTCTGTCTTTTCTGTTTATCTTCCCCCCTAATTTCTCTCTTCCCCCTCCTTCTCTAAAATCAAATTTTAAAAAAATTTAAAAGAAAAACAGTCCCATCCACAATCCGTTGTTTACAGGCCTCAGCTTTTCCAAGTTTATCACTGGGGGTACCAGATGCCCATTTAACCCCCTTATCTCTTAGTTCTTCCCTAGGCAAACATCAGTTACTTGACATTCAAAGTTCTAGCCACTCAGTGATTGGAAACACCCTTATACCTGTATTAAACAACAATGACAAGGAAAGATTTACTCCTTTTCTATATGAAATGAGCAGCGGAGCTATAATAAACATCCTTTCACTCAAAAACTATTGTTTTAATATTGTACATAAAATTAAGATTATTGATTCAATAAGTTAGATTACATCACTCCAACCTAACAAACAGAGGTGCCCACATTAGAAATGCAAAAGGCTGACAGAAACAAAACCAATTGCCTTAGGAAAAAATGATATTTGAGAACAAGAAGGGGGAGGGGATAAACAAACTTAATACTTAAGACTGCAGGGCCCGGAACCAGATTTTCTGGGATCAAATCTATATTTACTATTCACTCCTTTATGAATTGAATGGGGTACTTAACTTTTCTGTGCCTCAATTTGCTCAGCTATAAAGTGGGGAAAGTAATGGCACATGCCTGATTGGGTTGTTTTCAATGAGTTTAAATGAGCTAATTTCTATAAAGTACACAGAACTGTATTTTACCCAGAGGAAGTCCTTGGGGATGGTGAGTTGTTACAAAGGTGGTATTAGGAAAACACAGTGTTTAGGGGCATTTAAGTGAGAGTGAAGGGTCTTACACGTCAGAATAAAGCCAGAAGGAATCACCTTGTTACAGTCTATGACAAATAATGCTGAGTATTTATCATAGAAGTCCTGAGTACTTCTGTTTTGTTTTGTTTTTTTAAAGATGAGTTATCAAAGTGTACCTCATGTCTAGTAATCTTTCATAGTCTGCTTTTTTCTCTTAAAAGTTTGATGAAAATTTTCCAGTGAAATTAAACATACAGTTCATCCTATCTGTTATTTGCCAATTTCTTACTATCCTGCACTTAAGTTCTTTTCAACTTCTTGATATTAATAGATATAGTAAAAAAAAATCTATATTTAAAACAAAACAAAAAAACAATGCTAGTCATAGGTATTTCCATATAGTGGCAGAGATACTTCTTTGTTTAAGAAAATATTTGGGAGAAAAAACTTTTGAGCAAGAAAAATAGCAATCCCTTCATGACAAAAAAAAAAAGAAGAAGAAATTACAAAGAGGAAAGTGAGCTGCAGTGCCCAGTAAATGGAAGTAATTGTGGCTTCCCAGCGCTTCCTAGGCCAACAAGGTGAGGTTGGGATGGAGAGGCTGCACAAGGAGGAAGCAGCTGTGTGGTGGAACAGAGACCATATGCTGGGTTCTGAGGAGGACACACCAACAAGAAATTTCCCAAGTGGTAGGACCATTTAACTAAAGTTATGGTGAAATTTGGCATTGACATTAAAGCTATTTCTGATACCATGCTCTACTTTCCATTGGTTACCCCTAGTCCTGATTATCTCTAAACAATGCATTAATATCCATGATAACACAGGGGGTTAAAGAAACATAGATGTCTAGTGTGGAGAACAGCAGGTAAAAGTGCATCATTTCTAGTAGTGAGACCTTAGGAGTGCACATCAATTTCCATCTTAAAATGGAGAGAATGTCACTTATTTGATATAGTTGCAATGTAAAATTAAAATGTTTAGAAAATGGGGCTTCTAGCCAAGATGGAGGCATAGGTAGATACACTTTGCTTCCTCGAACAACCAGAAGAATGACAACAACCAATTTAAAAACAAAAACCAACCAGAACTGCCAGAAAATCAAACTGCATGAAAGTCTGACAACCAAGGAGTTAAAGAAGAAATATTCATCCAGACTTAGAGGAGGGGCAGAGATGGGCAGCCAGGGTGGAGAGGATGCGTGGCAAGGCCACAGATTGGACCTGGAGGGTGAGGCCGCAGCTGGTGCACCAAGCCATCCCACATTCACATGCAGATAAGCCAGGAGGAACAACGAGGGAAAGAGGCAGATCATGTAACCCGGAGTTCCAGCACAGTAAACTAACGCCTCAAAACCTCTGACTATAAAATCTATGAGAGTTGCAGTGGTGGGAAAAACTCCCAGCCTCATGGGAGAGTTTGTTGGACCCCCACAGGGTCCAGAATGTACACAAACCCACCCACCCAGGAATCAGCACAGGGCCCAATTTGCTTGTGGGCAGCTGGGGACACGACTGAACGCTGGGTGAGAGCAATCAAATGGCCTTGTTCCCTCTCTGGCATCACCACCACATACAGTGCTAGAATGCAGTGAAGTGGGTTTCCCTGCTCTGCTGAATACCTAAGGCTCTGTCCTGTACAATGCAACAGATGCACCAAGACAAAGAAATGTGGCCCAAATGAAAGAAGACAGCTCAAAACTCCAGAAAAGAATTAAGTAATGAGGAAATAGCCAGCCTATCAGATGCAGATTTCAAAGCACTGGTAATCAGGACGCTCATGGAAATGACTGAGTATGGCTGCAAAATAAAGAAAGAAGTGAACTCTATACAAAGTTAAATAAAGAAAAATATACAGGGGACTAATAGTGAAAGGAAGGTAACCAAGACTCGAATCAATGATTTGGAACAGAAGGAAGAAATAAACATTCAAGAATAAAATGAAGAATCAAGAATTCAAAAAAATAGCCCTGGCTGGCGTAGCTCAGTGGATTGAGCGCGGGCTGCGAACCATAGCATCGCAGTTTCGATTCCCAGTCAGGGCACATGACTGGGTTGCAGGCCATGGCCACCAGCAACCACACATTGATGTTTCTCTCTCTCTCTCTCTCCCCCCCTCCCTTCCCTCTCCAAAAATAAATAAATAAAAAATTAAAAAAAAAAAGAATTCAAAAAAATAAGGAAAGGCTTAGGATCCTCTGGGACAACTTCAAATATTCCAACATCTAAATATTAGGGGTGCCAGAAGGAGGACAGGAAAAGCAAGAAATTGAAAACTTATTTGAAAAAATAATGAAGGAGAACTTCCTCAATTTGACAAAGGAAATAGACTTCCAGGAAGTCCAGGAAGTTCAGAGTCACAAAGAAATTGGACACAAGGAGGAACACACCAAGATAAATCATAATTAAATTACCCAAGATTAAAGATAAGAAGAGAATCAAAAACAGCAAGAGAAAAGTAGACAGTTACATACAAAGAGGTTCCCATAAGACTATCAGCTGATTTCTCAAAGGAAATCTTACAGGCAAGAATGGGCTGGAAAGAAGTATTCAAAGTTGTGAAAGGCAAGGACCTACAGCCAAGACTACTCTCTCCAGCAAAGGTATCATTTAGAATGGAAGGGCAGATAAAGTGTTTCCTAAATAAGGTCAAGTTAAAGGAGTTCATCATCACCAAGCCTTTATTATATGAAATGTTAAGGGGACTTATCTAAGAAAAAGAAGATCAAAACTATTAATGGTAAAATGACAAGAAACTCACACTTATCAACAACTTACTGCCCCCCCCCACAAAAAAGAGAAAACAAGAACAAGAACAAACTAAGCAATCAACTAGAACAGGAACAGAACTACAAAAATGGAGGTCACATGGAGGGTTATCAGCAGAGAAGGGGAGAGGGAAAGATGGTGGAAAAGGTACAAGGAATAAGAAGCATGATTGGTAGGTACAAAATAGACGGGGGGTGGGTTAAGAATAGTATGGGAAATGGAGAAGCCAAAGAACTTATATGTACAACCCATGGACATGAACTAAGGGGGTGGGGAATGCTGGTGGAAGGGGGGTACTGGGTGGAGGGGAATAAAGGAGAAAAGAAATGGGACAACTGTAATAGCATAATTAATAAAATATACTTAAAAATAACAAAATGTTTAGAAAATGGCTGGCAACAGTATGTGTTCAGTATCTAATTTTAATTGATTTTAAAGTGCAGTTGTTACTAATAAGTGTTAATGAAAATGTTAAATTGTATACTATATATCCAATTTAATAAGACAGAGAAGTAGAGTATCCTTTTTAAAAAGTTTATTCAAGAAGTAAATATATTCTATGAAGAATGAGTTTTATTTGTTTGGAGAATCTGGTTATCTAGAAACATGCTCTGAAAGTGACAGAGAACTTAAGTTCAGGTTTACTACTGTTTGGAGATACGACATTTCACTCTGTTAAATATGACACAACTACTTGTGAAGTTTTTTCAGCCAGTTCCTCTTCCACTGTTTGTAAGTATTCATTTGTCCACTCATCAGGGAGTCAACAAATATTTATTGTGTAGCTACTATGCACCAGAACCTGGGTACTGTGTAGAGATATGCTCCAAATTCAGTGTTTTGTTTAACTGAACATGAGGTTGCATGTGTGTGCTACAGTCCCTTTGTGATGCCAACTGTGTCCCTTCTGATTGACCATGGTCATGAAGATTTCCACATACTACAGTAAAGACTCAAGCACCTAGGGCCAGGTACAAGTTAAGCTTAAGGTTACGCATGAAGAGAGGGCACGACCCCATCCTTTCTTCACCTAGCAGATGTGTGTGGTTTAACACACCATGGGTGAAGGTGTCCAGGGAGGGCTCTCACCGCTGTGCTCATCTCCCTTCTTACAAGACAGGCATATAAACAACCTCGTCAGTGTGTGTGTGTGTGTGTGTGTGTGTGTGTGTGTGCACATGCATGTGTGTGTGTTAGAAAGAGAGAAAGGGAAAATTTAGCCAAAGTGAGACTGTGGTGGCAATAAGAATACTAGGACCAGCAGACATTAAATTCTGAAGGTTTTAGTAGTGATCTGGGAAAGCCTGGAGTTTATGGGAGATGCGGATTAAGCATGGTGCCTCCTGCCAGAGGAGGGCGCCCTAGTGCTATGGACAGTGGAGCATGGGTGCCAGCACGCCATCACCTCTCCCACTGGCCCCTTTCCCAAGTAAATAGGAAACCCCAGGGTCATCTTCAGACAAACTGAGGTGCCCCTGTGTGACCAGATATCATGCTAGGTATAAAGATATCAGAGTAAACAAATTGGATAAGAGCACCTGCTGTCATGTAACTTGCCAAATATTGGGAGATACAGAATAGTGCAATTAAGGCTACCTTTTAAGTATCATCTGAACATAATATCCGTATTTTCTGAAATGTGCAAGAGATGAGTTTTCATTTATTTTAATGTATAATAGCAAAAGATATAACTAGTGCATCAGATTTTTATAAGGGGGAGACATACTTATTAAATAGTAAAACAGATAAAATCCAAATATAACATTATAAATTGATTGTGTGGAGTGTGAATAACTAAAGTTAGGGAAACATCATTTCCTGCAACTGAATCATCACAAAATCCCATGAGGTAGGCATTAATATAAATTACTGTCAGAAATGGGGCTCAAAGAAATGTAGAACACTCTTCAGTACCCAGAACCCATGTTCCCTCCATGGTCCTGCACTAATACCAGGAATGCCAGTGATCATCAAAAAATCTAATTCACGTAAACTTCTTTTAAAAGTTAACCCTGCACAATCAACCTTCTGTCCCACAGAACCCCCTTCAGTCGTCACACTGTGGATTATGAAAGGAGCCACAACTTGCTTTGGCCCTCTGGGAATCAATGGCTCAGTGTTAGTAGCATTTACTCTGTCTGTGCCTTGGCGGCCCAGAAACCTGAAGGCAGTCACGTCAAAACTCAGGAAAACGTCGACTTACAATAGGTGGACCATAGAGAGGTTTTCCAGCAGAAGGAAAATCCAGCAGAAGAGGAACTAAATACATGAGCTGAGAGAAAACTGCTGAGCTGGCTTCGATCATCAAGTCATTAACCAACTTGGATTAGTCAGCCCTTTCAAGACCACATCTGCACTATTAAAGCTTTAAGGGCTGTATGCCAAAGTGAAAATTAAATAAAGCAACAAAAAGACTGTGTCCAAAAATTTTGCTTTTATTTTTACTGTACAGAGTGAGGCTCTGCACTCTAAAGCAACCACAGAGAACCTTTGCCAAGTTGTGGCGGTTTCCCAGAATGCATTAAAAACACAGGAAGTCGCCACCATCTCTACAAATGATGTTGGCTACTGGGTCATAAAAAGCCTTCTATCCTGACTTTTAGGAGAAAGCCCATTAACTGAAAATTTCATCAAGTAATGTGAAATTGGCACATCAACTTCAGCATTGTCCGTTAGGCATGGTTTTAAATTCTGCAACAATAAAGATTTCAAAATCTCTCACCGTAATCAAAAAACCTTATTTCTGTCTCAATTGCCTCTTTTTCTTCCAATATTACTGAGTATTTCATTCCATACAAAAAAAATCTTGGCTCTAAATTTAGTAATGGACAAAGGCTCCATGATTAGATGAAACATTGAAATGCTGTTATAATTGCAAAGACTTCGCTGTGCTGCTCATTGCTGGTGGAAAGCAGTGTCAGAAAACTGTAGCCCTAAGTAACTTTTATTATTACAAAGTTACTTCAAGTGTTGATGTTTAAATTGTTTTACAATTATTTTCTTAGTATAAATATAACTTTGCGTGTCGTCCTCAATTTTGGAGCATACTGCATCTGAATAATGGAATATTTGCTTTGCTTCTTGCAGCTTTTTTTTTTCTTTCAAGTATATGCAGTCACTCAAACCAGACCAACAAAATATTCCTAACACCCTGTTTCAATGAATAAGAGTAATAAAATGTTTTCTAATTATGACAATAAGTACTTATTCTCGAGAGCCAAAAATGGTTTGTTCACCAGATTTAAAAGACTTTTTTAAGCAAATTATCCTTTATTATCATTGTTTCATATTAGTAGAAAAACCAAATTGATGGACTAGCACATAAAAGACTTTCAATATAAACATTTAGAAAAGCTGGAGAAAATATAACAAGTTTATTTTTCAATATATAGCATAACTTGACAAAATAATAAGGAAGGAATGTCAGGTTTTAATCCTCAAGAGAGTCCTGAAAACCAGTTTTGTACTTGTGAAATAACACTGAAGGATCCCAGGGAGAGAGCATTGGTACTGTTAATCTGGGAATCAGGGGTTATAATGTTGATATAGGGACTGAAACTAGTATTAAAACCATATATTACTTGAGACTTCACTAAAAAACCATACTGCTTGAATGGCTTCTCACTCCATGAATTCGTGGCTTTGGAGTACACGGGAAATCATCAAGTACCTTTGGAGGGACCTGCTCACAACCCAGACCACACAAGACTAACGGATACCGTCAGGTCTTGCTAAAACTTAGTTTGTGACCAAAGTTGCAATAATATATTGAAAAATGAGGCAGAAGACATAACAAATAAGATTTGATCCTGTAAAATTATATGTACTGGAACAATAACTCAGTTTCTAGACAAGCTAGAGTCTTCTGTGGCAGAACACGATTCCTTATGAGGACAATAGGAAAAGCTGAACAATAACAAGAATGGTGTGTTTGCAGGTATTACTGTAGCACTAAAGATCAGTGAAATTCAGAGGAGATCTGGATTTGGAGATGGAAGAAAGATGGAGAAATGAGATGACTATTTGCCGCAAGTTTTTCCTGGGCCCAGTTGCTGATTTGGGAAACCAGACAAAAGGCTAAGAATTTAGATTTCACCTGAGCAAGAAATTCCACCTACAAATACAAAAACAATCAGAGATTTTAGTGGCCTAAAAAAATGGAGAGAGAAAAATGTGGATGGTTTTCTTCTCTAGACATTTGCCAAATTACAAAACTGCACAAGGGAAGAGGCTGGAGGGCTGTCAAGGAGGAAGCTCAGAAAGGCAGAGCAGGATTTTTGGAAATCCTTCGTGCCAAAGAAGCAAGGATTGCAGTCCAGGAATAACCAAGGACAGGAGTTCTAGTGCACATAACAGCCTCCCCGCTGAATTCTCTAAAGGGCTATGACCTAGGGCAGAGATGGAAGAGAAGACTAAACCTACCAAAACCGCAACTCAACTTGAGTTAGCTTACTTTCTGATTGCATTACTGTGCTCAGCCCCAACTCTGACTTGCAGAAGAAAAGAGTAAACCTGCAGAAGAAAGAATAAAAAATGGAGGAATATAATATCACCCGGACCTCTACCGTTTAATGCATACAGTTTCTGGCTTTCAATAAAAAATAACTTGTCTTTTTCAGTTTTTAGAGGCTGCCCACATTCCTTGGTTTGTGGTCCTACAATATCTTCAAGGCTAGCAACCACACGGTTCCAACATTTGCTTCTGTTGTCACTTCTCCTCCTACTCTACTGCCTCTCTTTTCCATCTTTTAAAGGCCTTTATGATTTTAGTGGTCCCACCTAGAAAATTCAGGATAAATTTCCTATTGCAGAATCTTTCATTTCATCACACATACAAAGTCCCCTCTGTAATGTAAGGCAATATGTTTACACAATCCTGGAATTAGGACATGGACAAGGTTGAGGGACCATAATCTGCCTACATCTTGTTGTCTATCCAGAGAAAATATCCCATGTGTACAAAGAGACAAATTCAAAATTATTTATTGCAGCTCTGTTAGTAATAGCGAAAAAGAGAGATAATGTCTGTTAGTGAGAGAAAAGAAGTAACCGGGGTTTATTTGTACAATGGAGCCCTTTACATTGGATATAATCAATGAAATATAAACATATTAACATAATGTCTTATAAATTATTAAACAATATTAATAGAAATACATAAAAATATAAAAACACACAAAAACATTGGGTAAATTTGTGGAAAATCATGGTAGAGCTAGCAGCCAGCACTAGAAAACCTCCATCTCTCTCTCTCGTCCTCTCATGGCCCTCCTCCTGAAATTTGATTTGTAAAATTTTGTTCTGTCTGTGTATGGCAGAAGATGTGAAGAAAAATTTATTAACAAACATATCCTAGAAGGTCAACGCCAAGTAAATTTCCCATTACAATCAAATCAGGTCTCACAATACTTGCCTGGCTCACACAGCAGATTGTTACGCCCTTTGAACTTGATACAACTGCCAGACTGTCCCCATTCTGAGACACGCCTCTGCAGTTGGTTAATTTCCCTCCAAGCCAATGTCTAGAACTGTGTGCTAGCTTCTTCTCCCTCACTACAAATCTTCTAGTAATTTACCCATACATAACAATAATAAATGACATAACACTCCCAATTGTAATATATATTGCCTCCAAAACCCCAGTTACAGCAACTTTTCCTTTACCTTTGCAAAGGTTTTCCAGCAAGCCCCAGACTACAGGACCTCAGAAATTTCAGTAAGAAAACAAGCCCCTTTGTTTTTATGGAACTAATGTCCAGTCTCCTGGCATATATTTTACCAATGTGTCTTGGTAGGAAATTTGCACTTGGTTTTCAATGTCACTGAAAGGAGAAATGTGAGGAGCTGCTACATGGTTCATAGTTATCGTGATATCTGTCACTCACAGATTTAGGAAGCCATTGTGGAAATATCATTTGCTAAGTGTATTATAACAATAATATACACAGAACATAGAGAACAGCCAAATAATGGTGTTGACACACCAGCAAGCTATCCATGAAGTTGAAACAGGTCAAATCCCCTTTACTGATCCACATAAGCCTCTGTTCTGACTGATAGACAAAAGCGATGGTGTAGCACCCAAGGAATTATGTCTGTTCGGGTCCAATTCCAACAGTGCCTAAAATATCCAATCACTTCATTCTTCCCAGTTCATAGATACTCAGGCCAGTGGACACATGACATTTTAGAAGAGACTTAAGAGGTTTCCTGTGCATATCTGTGAGATTTGCACCCACTCCTTCCTCAAGAAATCCTTCCTGCATTTTAGGAGCCCGAGGCCCATAAACAGACTATGGTTTGAGATTTAGATGAAATGCTATGACTCTAACACATTTCTATACACAGGAATTTTTCTGTGTATGTGATAAGAATCCAGCAGGATCTTGGTGGACTTCTCATTTTCTTCAGGACTAGGGTTTATTAACTGATTACCTGCCACTATAGGTCACTGTGAGTCAAACCACTCTGATAAACACACCTATCCCTTTCATCCATGGTTATCTATCCCATGGTTACTCTAGCCATGTTCCTGCCTCTGGCATCAAGGGCTGCTATAAACAATCTACCCCTCCAGGCCCCTGTCTTTGCATTTGAAATGAAGCATTGCATTTCAATAGCAGTTCTCCTACCAGCATCCCGACTCAACAGAGAATATTTTCCAGAACACTTTTCAAAAACGGTGGGGCTGCTGTCACCAATAGTTTCTGAAGGGAGTCTGTTTTAGAGCCCGTTTGACAACACAGGGGGTGGGGGTGTGAATGCACATGTTATATGTGAGCAATCCATTTCAAGTTAATGTCTCCCTAAGTCTTTAAATTCCTTTCAAATCTCCAACTTTCACAGAAGGTACCTGACAAGGCTGTGAAGTTAACTGCAAAATAGTGGCAACTACAGGATCAAAAGCTGAATCTGGTTTTTATGTATCTCAGCCCAATGACACAATTGATAAAATATTTTGCAGCAGAGAAGTGGCTTTCTTTCTCTCTGTTGAACCATGGACTGTAGATTTTGAGCTTGTAATTCTTTTTAAGTTGTCAGATGGCATGCACTCCCTCTGTATTCCTTGAAATCCTACATCCCTGCATATGGGTCTCTGGCTATGTTTTGGTTCCCTCAAAGACTCATTCTGTGACAACTGCATTGCAGGTGACCACTGATGAGAATTAAAGGGCTGTTTCACTCTGCTTGCCAGAGTCTTTCACATTAGCTGGATTTCAGAGCCTTCAGCCTGAATCAGACCAGATAATCAATTCAGATACCTATTTGCCTGAGGTTCTGGTTTCTAATATGACTTCTAGAGTCGGTGTCTATATTAGTTAGAGTTATTAGTTATAAGCCAAGGAAGCTAATTTTGATACGTTAAGCAGAAAATGAGTTTCTTATAAGTGAGGGAATAGTTACTTCCACCAATACTGAGCATTTGATGCTAAAGTTTCCATTACTGCCAGTGATAGAGTTTATAGCTTCTGAAACTGATGACTCGTCTGTGCCAGGAATTCATTCCTGGAGGCAATTCACCACTGAAAGCCAAATGTTCAAGTACTGTACTGACTCGTATGGCTAGTAGGATGGATTCTTCTTGGAGCCTCCATTTTTATATTATTCACTTCTGAACCAGTCTGGCATCAACAAATTTAAGTGAATTTACCTAGATCACACACTTTTGCCTTAAGTCCAAGAGATGATGACAAAATGAATTTTCTGGTTCCTACTTGGAGGATGCTGAAAATGTAAGTAGGAAATTCTCCAAACAGGAAAGTTGTCAAAAATGGCAGATAACCAGAATATATAACAAGTAGTAGCTATTACTGTCATGTACTCTTTTTTTCATCTTCTTCTGTGAATAACTTTTATCTTAAGAATGATGACTATAATGACATTGTATAATGTCTTCTGTTTTGGACTTATTTTGTCTTTGTTTTGTTTTTTGATGTTTGTGCTTTCTCTCACTTTCTTGCTTTATTTCTCTTTTCTGATATTGCTGTATTATTCAAGTTTTCTTAACTATTTTTGTCAAGTGTTTTAAAGTGGTTGTTTTCAGTGTTTATTATTAAATTAACATTTAAAAGATTTTATTTCTTTTTAGACAGAGGGGAAATGAGAGAGAAAGAGAGGGAAAGTAAACATCAGTGTTTGAGAGAAACACCCATTAGTTGCCTCTCACAAATACCCAACTAGGGACCTGGCCCACATCCCAGGCATGAGCCCTCACTGGAATCGAACAGGTGACCTTTCGGTACACAAGATGGTGCTCAACACACTGAGCCACACCAGTCAGAGCCCATTAAATTAACTTCAGAAAAACTGCTATTATCTCCCTATTCCAATCAAAGAAAAAAAATTACCCATCAGCAAGATAGGAATTTTAACCTGTATTTCTGTTTTTCATTCCAATCTACTAATAGTTCCACCCCCGTCAGTATATGCTTTTGTTTGTTTGTTTGTTTTATTTTTTTAATTTCATTTTAATTATTGTTCAAGTATAATTTTCTATCTTTTACTCCCATCCCAGCCCACCCACCCAGCCCTTCCCACCTCCCTCCCATTTCCACCCACCCCTAGTTTGTGTCCATGTGTCCTTTATACTTGTTCTTGTAAACTCTTCCCCTTTTCCCCTGAAATTTCCCTGAAATTCCCTCCCCTTGCCCCTCTGAACACTGTCAGCCTGTTCTCTATTTCAGTGTTTTTGGTTATATTTTGCTTGCTTGTTTGTTTTGTTGATTAAGTTCCACTTAAAGGTGAGATCATATGGTATTTGTCCCTCATTGCCTGGCTTATTTCACTTAGCATAATGCTTTCCAGTTCCATCCATGCTATGGCAAAGGGTAGGAGCTCCTTTCTTTCTGCTTCATAGAATTCCATTGTGTAAATGTACCATAGTTTTTTGATCCATTCATTTACTGATGGGCACCTAGGTTGTTTCCAGCACTTGGCTATTGTAAGTTGTGCTGTCATGAACATTGGGGTGCATAGGTTCTTTTGGATTGGTGTTTTGGGGTTCTTAGGATATAGCCCCAGCAGTGGAATTGCTGGGTCAAAAGGCAGTTCCATTTTTAGTTTTCTGAGGAAGTTCCATACTGTTTTTCATAGTGGTTGTACCAGTCTGCAATCCCACCAACAGTGCACTAGGGTCCCCTTTTCTCTACAACCTCTCCAACACTTGTTTTTTGCTTTGTTTATGATGGCCATTCTGACTGGAGTGAAGAGGTATCTCATTGTGGTTTTAATTTTCACGTTTCTGATAACTAGTGATATTGAGCATCTTTTCATGTGTCTCTGGATCCTCTGTATGTCCTCTTTGGATAAGTGTCTGTTCAAGTCCCTTGCTAATCTACTCATAGTTTTTATTAAAATAATCTGGAAATTTTATGTCCGAATTATTTTACTTTTATTGTATACTCTCTTTAAAAATAACATCTTGAGCCTTGGTCGATATGGTGCAGTTGGTTGGAACATCATCCCATCATCCAAATTGTTGAAGGTTACTCCCTCGTCAGGGCACATACCTAGATTGCAGGTTTGATTTCCATCAGGGCACTTATGTAAACAATGAATCAATGTTTCTCTCTCTTTCTTATTTTTTTACATTTAATCTTTATTATATTTTTTCCATTACCATTTAGTCCCCTTATGCTCCCTTCCCCCATCAATCATCACATTGTTGTCCTCATCCGTGAGTCTTACTTCCTTTTTGCTGAATGCCTCCACCCACTAAACTCTCCACCCCACTAGCTGTCATTTGCTCTCCATCTATAAGTCTGTTTCTGTTTTGCTTGTTAGCTCAGTTTGTTCATTAGATTCCACATATGAGTGAAATCATATGGTATTTGTCTTCCTCTGACTGGCATATTTCACTTAGCATAATGTTCTCCAGGTCCATCCATACTCTTACAAAGGGGAAAAATTTCTTTTTTATGGCCAAGTAGTATTCCATTATGTAAATGTCCCATAGTTGTCTTATCCACTCATCTATTGATAAACACTTGGGCTGCTTCCATATCTTGGCAATTGTATCTAATGCTGCAATGAATATAGGGATGCTTCTGTTCTTTTGAATTAGTATTTTGGGTTCCTTTGGGTATAGTCCCAGAAGAGGGATAACTGGGTCAGAAGGCAGATTCATCTTTAATTTTTTGATGTAGCTCCATACTGCTTTCCACAGTGGATGCACCAATCTGCATTCAACCAACAGTACAAAAGGGTTCCCCATTCTCCACAACCTAGCTAGCACTTGTCATTTGTTAATTAATTTTTTTAAAGATTTTATTCATTTATTTTTAGAGAGGGAAGGGGGGGAGAGAGAGAGAGAGAGAGAGAGACATCGATGTGCGGCTGCTGGGAGACATGGCCTGCAACCCAGGCATGTGCCCTGACTGGGAATCGAACCCGCGATGCCTGGTTCACAGCCCATGCTCAATCCACTGAGCTACACCAGCCAGGGCTGTTAATTTATTAATGATAGCCATTCTGAAAGCTATGATATGATACCTCATTGTGGTTTGAACTTGAACTTCTCTAATGAGTAGTGACATTGTGCTTCTTTTCATATGTCAATTCACAATTTGTATATTCTGTTTGGAGAAGTATCTATTCAGATCCTATGTCCATTTTTTAATTGGGTTGTTTGGTATTTTTGGTGTTCAGTTTTGTAAGTTCTTTATAAAATTTGGGTATTAACCCCTTATCAAATGTATTGGCAAATATGTTCTCCCATTCTGTGGGTTGTCTTCTTATTTTGTTGATGATTCCCCTTGCTGTGCAAAAAATTTTAGTTTGATGTAGTCCCATTTGTTTATTTTTTGTTTGTTTGTTTGCTTTGCCTAGGGAGATATACATGATAAAAAATTTCTACGAGCATTGTCTGAGATTTTGCTGCCTATGTTTCCTTCTAGGATTTTTATGGTTTTGGGTCTAACATTTAAGTCTTTGATCCATTTTGAATTTATTCTTGTGTGTAGTTAAGAAGGTGGTCTAGTGTCATTTTTCTGCACGTACCTGTCCAATTTTCCCAACACTATTTATTGAATAAATTATCTTTAGCCTATTGTATATGCTTGTTTCCTCTGTCTAATATTACCATATTTTGCCATGTATAATGTGTACTCAGGGTTTTGGCCCAACTTTCATGAAAAAATATTTTTGATTTAATTTTTTAATTCAATTTGTTATTTATTTATATGTAGAAACAAAACTGATTATCTTATTGCAAGGTATTGTTTTTCATATGGATGACATTATTGCCTTCTAGAGTTACACTTTTAATATATAAGCATAAATAAAAGAACTAAAAACACACATAGATATAGAATTAGTACTACCCATGTATAATCATATCTTTATTTTTCCCTCAAAAATTTGGGCAAAAAGTGAACATTACACATGGCAAAATATGATAATTGATTATAAGTGTGTGGGTGTATTTCTGGGTTCTCCATTCTGTTCCATTGATCTCCAGTGTCTGTTTTTATGCCAGTACCAGGCTCTTTTGATTATTATGGACTTGTAGTATACTTTGACATTAGGTAGTATGATTCCTCCAACCTTGTTCTTCTTTCTCAGGATCTCTATTGCTATGTGGGGCTTTTTGTGGTTCCACATAATTTTTTAAAATATTTGTTCTAGTTCTGTGAAATACATCATTTGAATCTTGTTAGGAATTGCATCGAATCTATAGATTGCTTTGGGTACTATGGACATTTTAATGATGATAATTCTTACTATCCATGAACATCATATGTGCTTCCACTTATATGTATCTTTTTCAATTTCTGTCTTCAATGTCTTTTAATATTCCAAGGTCTTTTACATCCTTAGTTAGGTTTATTTCTAGATATTTTATTGTTTTTTAAAGATTTTATTTATTTTATTTTTAGAAAGAGGGGTAGAGAGGGAGAAAGAAGGAGAGAAATATCAATGTGTGGTTGCCTCTCACACAGCCCCCACTGGGGACCTGGTGCACAACACAGGCATGTGCCCTGACTGAGAATTGACCTGGCAAACCTTTGGTCCACAGCCCATGCTTAATCCATGGAGATACAACAGCCAGGATGGTATTTTATTATTTTTGAAGTAATTGTGAATGGGATTGTTTTCTTAATTTCTCTTTCTGTTAGTTCATTATTGGCATATAAAAATGCAACTGATTTCTGGATATTAATTTTGTGTCCTGCTACTTTGCTAAATTCGTTTACCAGATCTAGTAGTTTTTTAGTAGAAACTTTGGGGTTCTCTATGTACAGTATCATGTCAACTGCAAATAAAAAGCTTTACTTCTTCCCTCCCATTTGGATGCCATTTATTTCTTCTAGTCTGATTGATGTGCCTAAGACTTCCAGTACTATGTCGAATAAGAAAGGTGAAAGCAGACATCCCTGTCTTCTTCCCAATCTTAAGGGGAATATTTGTAGTTTTTGCCACTGAGTATTATGCTGGCAATGAGTTTGTCATATATGGCCTTTATTATATTTATGTATGTTTCCCTTATTCCCACTTTGCTAAGGGTTCTGATCATAAATAGTGCTGAATTTTATCAAAAGCCTTATTTGCATCTATTGATATGATCATGTGGTTTTCATCCTTCAATTTGTTTATGTGGTGAATCACACTTATTGAAGTGTGAATGTTGTACCAATCTTGCATTCCCAGAATAATTCCCCCTTGATCATGGAGTATTATCTTTTGATGCATCACTGTATTCAGCTTGCTAATATTTTGTTGGGGATTTTGGTGTTTATGTTCATTATGGACATTGGCCTATAATTTTATTTCTGTGTAGTGTCTTTATCTGAGTTTGGAATTAGGATAACACTGGCATCATAAAATGAATTTGGGAGCCTCTTCTCCTCTTGAATTTTATGAAATAGTTTGAGAAAAAGAGGTGTTAGTTCTCAGAATGTTTGGTAAAATTTACCTGAGAAGCCATCTGGTTCAGGGCTCTTGTTTGTTGGGAGTTGTTTGATTGCTGCTTCAATTTCACTAGACATAATCTGTCTAATCAGATTCTCTGATTCTTCCTGATTTGGTTTTGAAAGATTATATGCTTCCAGGAATTCATCCATTTCATCGAGTTTGTCCAGTTTGTTGGTATATAACTGTTCATAAAATTTTCTTACAATTCTTTATACTTCTTTGGTGTCAGTTGTTGTTTCTTCTCTTTCATTTCTGATTTTATTTATTTTGGTCCTTTCTCTTTTCTTTCTTGATGAGTCTGGCTAAAACTTGTCAATCATTTTTAGCCTCTCAAAGAACTAACTTTTGAATTCATTGATCTTTTGTATCTTTTTGTAAGATTCTATTTTTTTTAAAAGATTTTATTTATTTATTTTTAGAGAGGAAAGGGAGAGGGAGAGAGAGAGAAACATCAATGTGCGGTTGCTGGGAGACATGGCCTGAAACCTAGGCATGTGCCCTGACTGGGAATTGAACCTGCGATGCCTGGTTCACAGCCTGCGCTCAATCCACTGAGCTACGCCAGCCAGGGCTGTAAGATTCTATTTTTTTATTTCTTCTCTAATCTTTATTATTTCCTTTCTTCTACTCATTTTGGGCTTTGTTTCTTGTTCTTTTTCAATTTCCTTTCAGTGTGAAGTTGGATTGTTTATTTGGGCTTTTTGTTTTTTGTTTTGTTTTGTTTTGTTTTGTTTTGTTTTGAGATAGGCCTGTAATGCTATGAATTTCCTTTTTAGGATTGATTTCTCTGTGTCCCACAGATTCCAGATTGTCATGTACTCATTATCATTTGTTTCGAGATATCTTTTGATTTCTTCCTTGATCTCATTGTTAACCCATCCATTGTTTAACAGCATGTTATTTAGCTTCTATGTCTTCACATGTTTTTCAGTGTTCTTCTTGTGATTGATTTTCAATTTCATAGCATTGTGGTCAGAGAAGATGCCTGATATGGTACCAATCTTCTTAAACTTACTGAGTTTTGTTTTGTGTCCTAACTGTGGTCTGTCCTAGAAAACATTCCACGTGCACTTGAAAAGTATGTATATTCTGCTGCTTTGGGAGAAATGCTCTGAAGATATCAATTAAATTCATTTAATCTAATATGTCATTTAAGGCTGTTTCTCCTTGTTGATTTTCTACCTGGAAGATCTATCCACTGAAGTCAATGGGATGTTAAAAATGAAGACTTTGTGGGCATCCTGACAGAAGAACAAAATGTTACTTACAAAATAGCCTCACACACACACACACACACACACACACACACACACACGAGTCAACCTTCTGTGGCCAAGCCTCTAGCTCCATTTATGAATATTTAGGAAATACATAGGGTCTGAGATCATTTATTCAACACACCAGGGAGACAATTTGCAAAACTCAGACTAGAATATTCCAGATTTAAAAAGCATTTTTTCAAATATCAAATTAGTGTGAAAACAAAAAAAAATGAGATGGTCGGAAAAAGACATAAAAAGACATAACAAACATATCAACCAGTTCTTAAGTGAGGACTTTATCTGAAACTAATTCAAATAAATGGTTTTATATATATAATGACATTTATGGGACAATTATAAATTCAAACAAACTCAATATTTGATGATATTAAGGAGCTCTTACAAATTTAACTTTTTAATTATAATACCTGTGTTTTTTTAAGTTTTCATTTTTTCTAAATAAAAAATGAAATATTTCTAGAAGAAATGATGTGGTATCTGGGATTTACTCCCAAATAATTTGAACAAAATTAATTTGTGTGTACATGAAACATAATAAGCTAAGAGAGGTGTGTACATGGGGGTTCATTAACCTATTCTGTCTACTTTTGTATAGGTTAGCAATTTTCCATAATAAAAAGTTTAAAAGATGTCTCTTACCTCATAAGTCCTTTAATTATGAAGATGCAAGTTTCTATTTGAGCTCAACTAATTTACTATGGGTTTTTTCTTCCTGCTCTGCCTCCTTAGTCAACTTATACATTTTAGATCTACTGAGTCTGTGCATATACCTTTTTTTGTTTTCTCTTATGTTCTTCTGTTTATGCTTTTTATCTATTGCTTAAATTTAACTATTGGGAAATTAGATTTGTCTTTTTCTTAATATTCACATTATCATTCACTATTTTTATTGCATATTGAATTTTCTACTGCATTTTTCATCTCTAAAATAATCAACTTTCAATTTCATTGAGGATATTTTTATTAGTTAATAGAAATAAAAAAATAGTTGTATTAAATGATGTTTCAGGCATTATTAATTTCATCAAATGCTTTCTATGTTTTATATAATTTTCATGAACTATACCTTTAGATTTTTCATATTTAATAGATTAGAAACTTGGGATTTATAAAGCTATAGTGACATCACAGAGATCCAGACTGGACTTGGTCGGGCTCCCTCAAAGGTCTGGGTCTTGGATAGAAGTAAGCTGATCTATGTAGACTTATCTAAGGTGGTTAAACTTTGTTCCATGTGTCTCTCCTCCTTTTTTTCAGTGACCAATGAGCCAGCCTATGTGGTCATTTCATGATGATGACAACAATGCAAGGGGGTAAGTGGGAACATGCAAGTTCTCTTAAGACCTATGCTGGAAACGAACACATCATTGATCCTTCAAGTCACATGTCTGAACTTAAAGTCAAGAAGCAAGGAAATACATTCTACCCCTTTAGTGGGAGGAATTTCAAAGCATTAAGAAGCAAAGGGAATGAATTTGGGGAAGTTAATAAACAAAATCATTCATGCAAATTGTCTGCATATTAAATGACAGAAAGAACCCTGGACAAAAATTTGTGCTCTTAGCCACTATTCAATAATAAAGTTTTAAAAGTTTTGTCCTGATTTTTGCAGTATCTTTCTTCATGGGAAGACATATTGACTGATATCAGTGATTGATTGTGTTGGAATCTACTGAATCTTTTTATGTCCCTGTGATTTTTTTGTCTTTTCTCAAATAGAAGGATGAAGGACATGTTTATGCATAGTATTGAGAACTCAAGTGGTCTGTTAGATTTTGGGCATGTCCCTGTCATTTTTCACATCAACTAATTTGAGACACTGCAATGTATCTCATAGTATTATAAAAATTAAGTGCAACATCTGGAAGTAGTAGTATATAGTAGTTACTTAATATTTAGTCCCCTATACCTCCCAAGTTCCTTCCCCTCCTGCATGTAAACATGCACAACAGTTTTTTCAATGCTCCTCAAATTTTCATCATCACTACTTTTCATTCATGTTCCCTACTTTCTCATGTCTCAATTATTTTTCAATCTGATTTGCCCCAGCCTCCATCTCTTAGCTATCTTGACATACTGAGCTCTCAAGTCACACTGGTAATCCAGTTTTCAATTCTCATTTACTCCTCAGACAGCTAACATCTCATACAATTGATCTTCTCATAATCAACAATATCCTCCAAATTGCCAAGCCCAATGATAACATTTCTTTTTTCATACTACTAAAACTCTTAACAATATTTTACACAGATGGTCACTCACTCCTTCCAAAAACAATCTCTTTTCCTGCCCCATGACATCATGCCCTTGGAGACTTTTTTCTTACCTCTCTGGCCATTCAATCTTACTTGCTTTTACAATTTCATCTCCTCTCCCCAGTCCCTACATGAGCTCCCCAAGGCTTACACTGGGAATCATTCTGAACTTCAATAGTGTGTGTTCTCATTAGATGATTTCATGCTGTCCAATGGTTTTAGATGTCTTCTAGATGTTAAAAATCTCCAACCTTGCATCTGAGCATAAACCTTGCCTTTTAACACTATGTTCTTACCTGATATACCTACTTAAACATATTCATGAACAAATTATCAATTTCTACTGCTGGTTCCCTTGTTTAACTTTAACCATCATTACTTAGAGATTTAATCTAAACAAACTCTCCCAATAACCTTATTTCACATCACTTTGTTTTACTGTATTATGAGCCTAAATGAATCTGAAATAATATTTTCCATTTTTTGCTTATTTATTTTCTGTCTCTCTGATCATCAGTATAACCTTCATTAGAGCAGAAACCTTGTCTGTTTTACTTAGTGCTTCATATTTGGTACCCAGAATACCACCAGACATATAATAATAACTCAGTAAATATTTTTTTGCATGAAAGAATGAATTTTTGTTACTTTGTTGGTTTTCTTGAAAACAAGATTCAATATAATAATAAGTCTATTAATTATTAATAACAACTGCTCACTTGTGCTGCCTTATGTTTTGCAAATCTTTTCATTTAAAATGTCACATTTAATGATCATAGCAACTCTGGGAGAAGGGATTATTATTCTCATCATAAAACTGAGGAATATTATGACTGAGACAGTTCACACAGCTGTGAACCTGAGTTTTGATTCCAGGTTTTCTGATACTAAGTTTACTGCTATTTCTATTATAAGGATTCAATAAGCAAAAGCAATTAAAATGCATTCTCTAAAAGAAAAAAGCTGTAAAAACATATATTAGTACTCAATACTAATTCACATAAATAGAAGCCAAAAAGTCAATAGAGTATTTCCTAATGATGTATTTTTTTAACTCCCCAATAATAAATTATGTATTTAGACTACTATCCTCAGTGACTTCATAGCATCATTTTTCATCTGAAAATTTTTTTAATTATTCAAAGAGAAAAAATCATCAATTGATATGACTGGGTTTAAATAACAACAGCAATCATAGTCATAATAATCATAATAATATTAATGCCTTTGCATGGTACTTCATATATTGTCAGTGTACTTAATGATACTTGCCTTCTTGTTCCTCACAGACTGTAATGTAAGATTATTAACATCCTTTAAAAAGCATTTTAAGCATTTTAAAACATATTTTAATATGACTATGTAAATAGCCTAGTAAAATACTCTTAAAATGAACTCCTTCTTAATTTTTCTATTACATACTAAGTAGGAATTATCTGTAAACATTCACAAAATTTCCTGTCCATCAACTTACTCACAAATACCTGTCCCTCTCATGACAGCATAACTCACTTATTGCCTTCTTTAGTGCAATGTGCACCTTCTAACATCAGATATAATTGTCAACACAAGAGAATTTGTCAGGAGAACCCTCTATACATTCTGCTATTTGCACTCCCTTAGTTTCCCACAACATTTAAATAATTCAGACCATTTAGCATCTTGCATGCTTCTCTGCACAATCTACATCTTCTTTCCTCTGTACTAAGTACAGAGTATGTCTGTTCCAGCATACTCTGGCTAACTTAAGCAAAAGAGAAGTTATTGGAAAGCTATTGGAATCTCACAACACAGTTTGAAGATAGCAAATAGTGTGAAAATTGTGTAGGGAACAAACTAGGCTGTGACATGAAAAATCCAGTCAATACACAACCCCGAGGATGATAGCTATCTCCAAACACTACCAGCTACATTGTTTCATTGGTCAAGATTTAAAATAGTAAGCAGCTCACCTATCTCAGGGTCATGTGCGGCCCCTTGACTAAGAGAGGACATGAACAATTAAAATGGATCTACAAGATTATATTCAAAAGAGAAGTAATTACTCAAGAAGGAATAGGAATGCTGGTATTTTTTATAAAAGGAAGTTATGCTCTATTGACAATAAAAAACAAATGCTGCTACAGTTCACTTCTTTGACCACGCAATATTTCCACACTCAACTGTCACCTATTCACTTCCATCAGTATCCTCATATAATACAAATTTACCTGTTCAGCCAAAGAAACAACCAAAATGTATTCAAATCCATGTCCATCTGCTGGCATTGTAATAGTCTTATATTAACTGTTTCTTCTCGCCATACTGAAACAAGTTGGTACCCCAAAGAGTCTCCTAGGTTCCTACCATCATCTTCCTCTCCCCTCAGTATGGCAGAAACCCCACTTCTCCTTGATAAGCAGGGCCAATAACCCTTATTTATGCCATAATTCTGTTTTTCACAATTTTCTAGTTCCATGACAAAGGCCAAATTACTAAATGGTAGTCCAAACTTTGAACACAATGAACTCATTGCTGTGTTTACTGGAGGGAACATTCCCCAAATGAAAATAAAATTAAAACTTGAATGACAAAAGCCATAGTGTCAGAAAGCAAACATCAGCTCCCTCTACTTATTTTCCTTAATCACTGAATCCATATTTTCTGGCATTGTGGAAACACCAAATTTCATAAGATGATTTGTGCCAAATGAAATCATAACTGAACTCTAATGAATCCCATGGACATTAGCCTGTTTCTGTACTTCTTTGCCTTAAATCAAATGATATGGTCAGAAGCAGCACGATAAGGAATAGAATGACAGGACGTAGCGGATTTTATCAATGTACAGCCATGATATGATGAGGAAACAAATGTAAATTTAGAGAAGATAAAGTGCAAGCAGATCCAAGTGTAATGGACCTGCTCTCGGAGGACTGGATGCTCGCAGAGGTATAAAACTATGGGGCTGGCAGAAGCAGTGCCTGCTTAAATGCAGCTGGTGGGGTAATAACATGGGTGTAGTAACTTATAGTTTTAATTTGAACATTTCACTTAAAATGTCACATGGTATGCTTGAGTGTGATATTGTTATGTTAAAGAATTACATGCTTATGATTTTATAGTAAAAAGGGAGCATTATTTGTGCTGGACCATAAAGCCCCAGGCGAATCACTGCTTTCTTGCAATTGGAACTCTCAGTGGGAATAGCCAGGCCAGCCTTGGTGAGAAGTGAGTGTTCCTGAGTGCTAGTTTGAACTCCACACTCACTCTGCCAATATCATCACTTTCTTTATGAGTTCACTGAGCAAGTGTTAGGATGGCAGTGGTAGACAGCTAAATTAGAGTGGGCATCCTATCCAACTGGTATTTAAGAACTTCCTTTATAATAGGTGTTGGACATTGAGAACTTCATTTATAAGATTCACCTGCATTTCCCTTTCAGAATTTCATGTCACAACTTCTCCCATTATATTCTTTCCAATTTTCCAAACACGTGACCAGTTAGCTATTACCTATTAATTTATGTAAATCTCTACCTCATGCCATAATTCCTCCTAGGCAAAATGAAGCAGGTCGACACTGGTTTCATACAGAATAATCACACAACATTAGGCTGGTTACTGCTGGGGAAAGAAGGCTGTCAGACAGCCAGCCACACGAGCTGAGGGGTTGTGCCGGGTACTTGCTAAGCATTTTTTATTTCAGTATCCAAATCTCCTTTCTAATATCACTCCAAAAATTTCCTGGAGAAACTATTTCCAATTGAATTACCTTGAATAACTTTTTTAAATAAATTTTAAAATGAAAAAGCAAGAAAGATGTGAGATGTGCTAGTAGCTTTGCAATTTCCTGTCTTTCCATCTAGTTCGCTGTATAGTAGCAGCGTGCATGAGAACTGCACGGAGAAGCCTCAGACTGACAACGAAGTTACTTTGTGCCAAGCATTTCGAGTATGCTGAGCAACTCCAGTGTAGTAATTAGCAGTTGGATCACATCAACTTTACAAAAATCACTTTAAATTAGACAAAATCAGTGGAATGGAGCTCTAAAACATGAGGAGTTCTAATAACCAAATCCCAAAATAACTACCTTTTCAAAGGTATAATGTTGATTCTTAACTATTCTTGTTCACTATTTTATGAATATGTTTTACTCTTCATCATTTTCATTGGTTTCTCCAAGACGTGGGGATAGAAAGTATTGGAAATTGCATAGTTCTCATTATTTTTTTATATTTACACACACACACACACACACACATATACACACACACATATTATTCTTCTTTGAGTTTCAAATAAATTATATTGTTATCTATTTTTTTCCATTTTTATTTTTTATTTTAGATTGAGGGGAAAGGAGGGATAAAGAAAGGGAGAGAAACATCATTGTGTCTCATCTGTGAGAGAGAAACATCAATTGGCTGCCTTTCTTGCATGCCCCAACTGGGGACTGAACCAGCCACCCAGGCATGTGTCCTGACCAGCAACTGAACTGGTGACCATGGCTTGTGGGACATTGCCCAGCCAACTGAGCCACATCAGCTGGGCTATATTTTTAATTGTTTTAAGAGCACTACTATGCTACCATGAATTGGAGTGAGAACACTTGTGAGTGACCTTTAGGTTGTAATTTCAAGACAACATCTGAGACAAAAATGTCTTTAGGGAAGCATATGTTAAACCTCTCCAAAATACGAACTGCATTATAAATCGTGATGGCCGGTGGGAGTGTATTACTCGTGCTGCATGAAAGATGCCACACTTAATACCGCTGCTGTGCACTCAGGTCCTCACAGAGGAACGGAGTTGAAATTCCCAAACTGTAAGTAGGTTAATCTTTGAGTCTAATCAGCAGATTTTTGTAGCCATCATTTTATATTTATTCTCATCTCCTATAATTATGAATTATTAATTTTCTTAGGCATTAATCCATCTGCCTTGAAGTTAGTTTTACATTCTAAAAATCTTTCAGTGACTGTCTTTGTTACAGATTGCTGAAACTGCTAGAAAAATAATACATTTTTACCACTTTTCCCTTGAATATTTGACCTGTTTCTAGGAAGCTGAAAAATTTTCACGTTCTCAGTGATTTATATCTGTTCCTTAATTTTGACATAGTTATGTGCGATCAAAATGGGGAAAATTTGTATCTACAAAATGATGACATTTCACCCTGGAAATATTTCAGCATCCATGAACATCTGATCTTGTACATGAAAGCTGGTAATTAGAGAATTTTAAGTAGGCTCAAATGATTAAATGGTTAGACTTCAGTTTTTTTAACTAAGATTTAACTCTCATGTTTATGAAACTAAGAAGCTCACAATTAAAAAATATATACTAAACAAAATAAAAACTGCTATCCTCTGTCCCCACTCCAGATTATCCTTGTGAACAACTAATTCTCAGTCATAAGAAGCAATCACTTTAATCTCTTTTAGCTTTCTCATAGGGTATTTACATCAATATTTCAAAATAACTAATACACTGCTATTAGTAATTTAACTTTTACACAAAAGAGGAAGATTGGCTCCCTTGTGTGTCATGCTCCTTCCACGGGCACACACGCACTCAGACGCACTCACGCACATTTCCCACATCCTTCAGATACAGTTAAATCACGTTTTTGAATTAAATCAGTGCTCAGTGTTTACATTGTTATGAGCATGTACATATTGTTCATAGTTGAGCTGTTAAGTATGCTAGTAATAACACTTTCTTTCTTGCACAAACATCTGCTTCTCTACAGGTGTACTTGCCTTATATTTTGCATGCTTTAAAATGTATTAAAATGTATACCAAAGGCAAATTTATCACAAGTACTCCAATTTTCTCTAAATATATTTACTCAGTATTCTAGCAATGTTATTTTTATTAAAGTATCCCTACTAAATCCTTCATCTACCTACTTCCAAATGTGTCATTTGATCTGCAGATTTTTTCCTAAAATTTGCTTAAATTATTACTTTTTAAATACCCTTCATCTTTTTCAGTAGCTTTCTGAGAAAGTATTTGGAAGGTAAAATGTTCAGGGTTTTACATGTCTAAAAATGTTGCTATTCTACATTATTGATTGATTTTTAGCGTGGCTGGGTAGCAAATTTTCAGTTCTAAATCATATTTTCTCATGGTTTTGAAGGCCTTACTCGCTTGTTTTCCAGTGCACGTGTTGGCAGAAATCTTTTTGTAAAGAACCAGATATCACATCTCGACAGTTTGCAGCCCCTTTGACCTTTGTTGAAACCACTTACTCTACTGTTTGTAACTCAGAAACAGACGTAGATCATCTGTAAATAAATGGACGCTGCTGTGTTCCAGTAAAATTTATTTATGAAAAGAGGCTGTAGTTTGCTGTTCCCTACTCTAGACATCAGAGTTACTTAATGCCATTATGATTTCTAGTTCATTTATATGACTTTTTCTTTCTTTTAGAATCTTTGAGTTGTGTTCTTGCTTTTGGCCCTACGTTGGAAATGTCCAGATGACATACTTTGTTGGGCACCTCAAATTTGTTGCTGAAAACTTGATGGGCTTTTCAAACTGGGGAATCTGGGAAAGGTTTTACGTATTTATAATTTTCTCCCACCTCTTTTCTTCTCCCTCTCCTTCTGGAACTCATTTTAGCTCAATGTCAGATCTACTGGATTTATCATTTTTGATTGCTTTTACAATGTTTATTGTACTTTTTGAAGGATTTTTTAAAGTTTACCTCTCAATTCTTCTATTTTTTTTCATTTATGTTATGATTTTTACTTTCTAAGAGCTCTTTCTTATTATCTGACTTCTTCTTATTTTATGGTCCCTTGTTATTATGTCATTTGTGCAGTAACCCCAAGAATTTTAATTAAGATGTGTATGAATGTGATTGTAAGTGTGTATGTGTCTCTTAGTCTGTATGGGCGGCTATAACAAAATACCAAATGTCTGTCTTACAAACAACAGACATTTATTTCTCATAGTTCTGGAGCCTGGAAAGTCCAACATCAAAGTAACAGCAGATTTAGTGTTTTATGAGAGCATCTTCTGGTTTATAGATGGGTCCTCATATGGTGGGAGAGCCCTCTAGAGTCTTTTATATGAGTATTTATCCCATTCATGAGGGCTTTACCCTCATGAGCTAGTCACCCAAAGTCTCCACATCCAAATATCATCACACCTGCGGATTAGGCTTTGAGGAAGGCTAGAGTTTGCCACCCCAAAGTTGCCTTTTAAGATACTGATTATTTTAAGCTAGTTACTTTCAAGAAACAAAAGACTTAGAAAGACTCTTTCACTCTCCCCCTTAATCTGCCTAAAGAAATCCATATATAAAAACCAGCTTCAGAAACGGAACCTTAGCATATCCACCTTAGCTTGTATGAGTTAAGTTGGCAGACAAGGAGAAATCTAACAAAGCCCGTTTGGTGGATTCCTCTCTGCTTCACATTTTTTCCAGGTGGCCCAGAAAGAATCTGTTTACCGCAAGCTTGCTCTTTCTTATCTACCCAGGAACTGCCTATTTTCTCCTTGAAATCTTAGACCCATGTCTCCCTGTCCTTAGTCCAGAATGGCATTTGAACTTCATCTGCCTAATGCGCCCGAGGCCCTCGTATTCTATGGAACCCCTGTATAATGTCACGTACATAACAGATTCAGTAATTTTCTCCTGTTAGTCTGTCTCATGCTAATTTAATTATTAGCCCAGAGAGAAGAATTCAGAAAAGTGGAAGAAATGTGAGAGAAACACATGTATTCAGCTGATAGCAGTGGTTGTGCATGTGTGTGTTTGCCTGCTATCTGTGTTGTCTCTGTCTCTTCTGACTTTATTCTCCTTCCTCCTCCTCCTCCTCCTCCTCTTCTTTTCTTCCTCTTCATCTCTCATTACAGAGGTTTCTGTGAAAGTCAGGTGATTTGGGCTGTTTCTTCACATTTAAGAACAAGGCACTAAAATGATGACTGAAAGCCTATATATATGACTAATCTTAACAAATGCTGGGCTTTATTGTAGCATGATCAAATTAAAACCATGAAATTTCATTGAGGTCCCTAACTCAGCATAAAGGACTTTTCACTTATACCAATGAGTTTCTTTAGAAAGCAATTTTCCAACCTCTCACCTGGGGAAATCACCCAGCTGAGAGCATTCTGGGAAACAAGCAAGGAAAGGATGGAGTAAGGATCCTGCGATTCATTATGTAGCCTTTCTCTCTGTTCTTGTGTTCATCACAGCTGCCCAGGTGTGTTCAGTTTGAATCAAATCTGATTTTCCCAAATCAGAATTTATCTGATACAACAAGTATAATAATTTTACTCCAGTCTTCTTCAAGCTTTGGAGGCAGGTAAAGTGACTTGGTGGTCTAATACTTTCAAGATTTTCAACTGATCTTCCTTCTTTACAGTCCAGGCCTACATCCTGTATCCTGAGGTCCCTGATACAACCAACTCTTTTGCCTTTAAGGCCTCCATAGCACAAACTGTCTTGCTTCTTCTTGACTCTCCCACCAGCAGGCTTAGATTTGAGATTTATGTAATTTATGAGTCAATCATCACTCATGTACATTAGCTTTCCAACATTTTAAAAAATGGTTTATGTTTTTAGTCTATCATAGTCTTCTCTTTTATTATTTACTTTTTTCTTATGGGTTTTCTAAATCGTTTTAATCCCTTTAATTTATTTTAGTAGGATTTCAGAAAGAATCAAACATAATGTGTTTAACCTAACATGGTTCATCTGATTGTATCACCAATTTTAGGAAACTCATACCTAGACCAGCTATGTAAAAATACTATAGGGAGCCGTCTGGAGCTGAGATGGCCCTGCAGAGTTGTCCTGAGTTAGGATGAGATGGCTGGGTTATTATACATGATCTTCCAGTCCCTGGATCCAGGGAAGCGACATATCCTTGACTGAGGCAGCACAGGGTAAGTGCAGGAGATGGTCTAGAACTGAAGCCTGCCAATGTGGATAATGGGGCCTGAGTTGTACAGCATAGTGTCTGATACACGTGGCTTTTAGCAACTTGCACTTGAACATTTGGACCAATACATAAAATTTAAAAATGGGAAAAAAATTTCCAAGTGATTTACCCTGCAAGAACTGACATTTCTTCTGAGACCTGTGGGGTATCAACTTCTCAATTATACATACGATGTATAATTTATTTCTTTGTCTGAAGGATGTAGCCCCCCACTTGGTTCACAGTTACAGTAATATACACTTAATATCTGTTTCAAAATTAAGTGAAAATAATACACTTTAAGAATTAGTTTCTATTCAAAACTTACTGCTAATATTGGCATTATCTTTTTCAGAAACTAAAAATAAAACATTTTTCCTGAATAAAAACCTTCAGAATGTAGCAGTCTATGCAAAGAAGACTATAAAAACTAGAAAAGTGTGACACACACTGACTTGGACAGGTCACCTAATAGCATCATCATCACAGATAACAGGCAGGGAGGGGGGGAGCCGCTATGCTGTCTCCAACTCCCACAGCCATGTCAGTGTCTTCCTTGACAAAAGTCGTTAAGCTGGTATATTTAGAGGAGTAATCTAAATGACCAAAAATGTTATAGGGACAATTTCAAGTCAACAAGCAGATTATCTTTTCATCTTAAATAAAAGCTAGGAATGGAAAGAGTTAAGATTAAAGGTCCTGAAAAAAAATAAGTGGTATTTAGAATTCAGGAATAAACAGTGGACAAAAGATGACTGCTTTAACTATCCTTTATCTATTGGCTAGTGTGCCTTCTCTGGTTGGTGAAGCAGCACAGATCCCTCTGGGCACATCCCGCTCATTTACCTACACCGTTTGCCTCAGACTCAATGGTCTTATGTTAAACTAGCAAATACATAGAAGAAAATGAATCCCTTCAACACGTATTGTTCAGAGCCACGTTTTGTCTCATGTTGATAGGTTAGAGAGAGTGCTGCTTCCCAATTTTGCATGAGATGCTTAATGTTATGCTGCATCAGTCAAATACCATTATATCAAGTTACAGAGCAGGCCGGTACAAGTGGCCATGTTCAAAGAAGTATCTGACTTCCTGCCAAGCCATTTGGCACCATTCAAGCTGTCATCAATTTGAATTACTTGTAGAGCATTTCAGGAGATATTAAGATAATCATTGGTTGTTCTCATAAAGGTAGGAAGCCAGCAAACTACTCCCTAAGCCTCACATCCATCTACAACTTGAGGAACAGATACTTTATATCTTAACACTAAGTAAATCATGTTATGTTAATATATGCACCATTTTAGTTTATATTCTGTTATCCTACCCTTAAATTATATATTTGGTTCATTTACCCAGTTGATATTAGAGTGCATGCAGCCATGCTCTATCTGAACTTATTTCTCTCCATCCTTTGCTGAATTGCTTCATTAAGGAGGGATTGGAAGATATATGGCACCTGTTACATTACAGTCAAGAAACAATTGGAAATTAAGCTTTGAAACTTACTTTTTTAACAGAAATATGTAAACAACAACTGATTACAGAAATACTCCCCATTTATAGTGAATTACATTTGAAAATTTCATTTGAAGGCTTGTCTGAAATGACATTTCACATAGAAACAGACAATTTAGAGGGGATAAATGGTGATGGGAGGAGACTTGGGGTGGTGAGCACACAATACAATATGCAGATGATGTGTTATAGAATTGTACACCTGAAACCTACAATTTTATAGAACAATGTCACCTCAATAAAAAAGGAACATAATTATGGACCCTATATTCTGGTTACAGTTCAATACTGTATTAATAATAATGTGTTCTGTAAATGTTGATACTGTAAAGAAAACCACTCCATCCTAAAGGAAGCCCTGAGACATCTCCTGGAATAATGTTCTTTTTTTTTTTTTTAAGATTTTATTTTTATTTATTTTTAGAGAGGGAAGGGAGAGGGGGAGAGAGAGAGAGAGAGAGAGAAACATCAATGTGCGGTTGCTGGGGGACATGGCCTACAACCTAGGCATGTGCCCTGACTGGGAATCGAACCTGCGATGCCTGGTTCGCAGCCTGCGCTCAATCCACTGAGCTATGCCAGCCAGGGCTCCTGGAATAATGTTCTAACAGAACAAACGCACTCAATCTCTGTACCTTCCTCATTGACTTTTCGAGGTGGCAGCAGTAGGGGAGAGAGTAAAGAATCTCAGTTATCCCTAGAAAATCAAGCTAAAATGAAACAGAATGAATATTAGTTCCAGGTAAAAGGATTCATATCCTTAACAGCAAATTTCTCATGAGTAATGGAAATGGTACATAACTAGTTAATTCCTCTCTCAGTTTCAACACTTACTCCGCAGCCTCCCACTCTACCTCTTTAAAGTTTATTTCTCCATATCTTTTCTCCTGATATGTATTCCAGTTTATCAAGGAGAGGCTGTATGGTAGTTAAAAGTACAACCTAAATAAAGTCAGACCATTGGAACTCAAAATATGACATCATATTGGAAGGCATTTCTCCATGGGTCTCTCACATTTCTGCACATCTCTCTAGCTCAGACATTGATAGTCTTTATTCTTGGATTTTTTTTTCCAAAGTTGTTTGTACAGTGAACAACCTTGGACAAGAGAGCTACAGTCCAAGTGTCTCTGGAACAGAGAGCATATTTATTTGTGTTTCAGTATAATAAAGATAATTCATCCATCCAGGGCAAATGCTGGACAAGTTGGCATACAGCCCATTAAAAAGATTGGATTTTCTAAACTTGGAGTTCCTCAGCTGTGTTGCAAACCCACCAAATCAATCTTACCATCCACATGACCATCCAGGAGCTTGAGGTGCAGAGGTAACCAACAGCAACATTAAACGCGTGCTGCAGCCTGTGTCCTTTGTCTCTGATCCAGGAGTCACGTGTCCTTTACCAACATGCATGAAACTGTGAGAGGCTACCATGATAGCTTATAAGTAGGGTAAAATCTCGGGCCCAGCACTGCTGGGCATGTGGCTTTGAAAATGAACCTTCAGTTTATACATCTAAAAAAACAAAGTTAACAGTGGTCTTTACCTGACAGAATTGTTAGATGTTTCAACAAGATAATACATGAGAAATATTTACTGTAGTGCCTGGCACTATAAATGCTAAAACATAAGTTAATTATTATTGATAATTATTCTTTGTTTTTCCTAACATTTTGGCCTTTGAAAAAATTTTACATGCACAACTCATGTTTTGGAAGTACATATTCAACTTTTCTTGTTTTTTTCTTAACCATGAGAGTATTTGTATGAAAGTGGAAGGCAAAAGCATTCAATACAATACAACAGAACCTGGGAATCGGATATCTAAGCACCCTCCTGAGATGGGCAGAGGCAAGCAAAGGAGCTTACTGTTTTTTGCTCTCATAGCTCAAAGTTGTGGGTTTAGCTCTAGATATTTATTACAGAGAAGTTGCTAATAGCAAAAAATCACAAACAGATCAAATCGGAGCAGCTTGCCCTGGGGCCCCAGACACTGACAGTTTGTATTCTCCCAAGTAACCCTACTATTCAGCCAGGTTGAAAACTCCTGTTGGTCAAATCTTAAGAAGCCTCTGGAGAGCTTTGACAGACACATGTGGATGCCTGTACGCACCTCAAAAGTTCTGATGTGATTTGTTTAACCATCAAGATATTAAAAAGGCCCCAGTTGATTTCAATCTACAAACAACATTCTAAGGGAAAAAAAAAAAGGCAGCAAGAAGCTAAAGTCTTCTTTAAATATTCTAAGGAGAAAGGGCAAGTGATGTAATAAAATCATTAAAAATCAGAAGGGATGAGCTCACCATTTCTTACACTTCAGTTTTTAAGGTCCAAACTTAAGGTGAGGACTCTCAAAATTGTAAGTCGGCATCAACTGGCTTTGCTTTCAAGGTGCTGGAAGTGGTCTAGCACTTCTTTCCCGACACAAACATTAAAATGTGGCGCATTATAAAGTAAACATTGTATATTTATATGTTGATGACTCAAACAATTCCTGTAGCCAAAGAAGCTGCAGACATCAGTCAGACGGGTTGTGTAGACAAGTCTGTAGCTGATCATCATGATTTTAAAGGCTGTGTTTGTGCTAAATGCAGGTGTCTTTGTTTTTTACATCAGCGTGATTCACTCACATGTTTGTAAAATGTGATACTATCCAGGATAGGAAAGTCCAAACAGGATTGTGACTGAATTAACAAAATAAACACTTTCATCTGAAACACTCCGTTTTAGACCACCCATAGACAAGGATTTTTACAGGGATCCTTCCATTTCAACATGACTGTTTAAATCACGAAAATATGGTTTAAATGCAAATGCTGTTTGAAAATGAGGAGACGAGAACAATTTCTAAAAGTTTTATTGGTGAACAACCTCACAGTTCTCTCCCCTTAAAATTCAAATTTAATGATCAAGACAAGTTAATTGCTATTTTATTTCTTATCAGTGGCATTGAAAGAAATAGGGCATTAATATTTAAACATTTTTTTCTCTTTGTGGCAGGCATTTTACCAGAGTCATTTCATTTTCTCGAACACAGCGGCTCTATTAGGCGTCTTGTCATTGTGACTCCCGGGGGTTGAGCTGCCTACAGCAGTGTAACCGCTGCGTGGTGAAGGTGGGAGTGGATCTCCTCCTTCTCGCTCTTTCCCATTACATCATCTGGCGCTAACAGTGGACTCAGCTCACAGTGGTTTCTAATGGTGTTATCAACTGCAGAGTGTCCCTTGAGGAGGCGATTATGGTTAAATGAGGTCATAACAGTGGAACTCTCATCTGATAGGGCTGATATCCACATAAGAAGAAACACTGAGATCTTTTTCTCCCTGTGTAAGTGCGCAGAGGAGAGGCCACAGGACAGCAAAAGGTGAACATCTGCAAACCGGAAGGAGGGCCCTCGCCAGTAACCAACCCCGTGGGCACCTTTGTCTTCGCCCCCCAGCCTCCAGAACGTGGGAGAAAGCAAATGTCTGTTACTGAAGCCACTCAGTCTGTGATATGTTGTTATGGCAGCAAGAGCAGCCTAATGCAGAGGGAAATGGTAACAGCTATATGTGCTGAATAGTGAGGAAATCCCTAGGCCAGAGTTGGCATATCTCCTCCATCTCCTCGGTACACCAGCCAGTGAACGGGCACGTGTCAAAAACTGCTTGAGCCTGAGTTCTCTCTGTAAAGAGGAGATTCTCCTCTCCTCTCCGCTCACACTATCCCTCCCAGTTCTTATGATGATGAAACAACTAATGCTTTATAAATTGTAAAGAACTAAGCAAGCATAAGGGAATATCATCAGTAAAATTTTAAGTAGATGAGACAAGTGCCCAGAAAATTCTAGTTTCCTTCAAATAGGCATGGAAAATACTCAAAATATGAAGGCATTGAGTAGAATTATACTCAGAAAAGATTTCAAATGGCCTGTCCTAGCAAATAAAATTTAAATTTCTCTACATAGACGGAACCCAGGAGACTGCTTAACACTCCTCAACTGAGTAGCTATAAGTGTGCGGAGTTACAGCCCCTCATTATACATTGATGGCTCTTACACTCCCTGACAGTTTTCCTTTTAAGGGAATTCTCTTCTACCTGCAACATGTTTTAGGGTTTTTTTCTAAGTACCTGGAAATCAAAAGATCTGCTTGCTATCCTAAGTCAGCCAGATAATACCTATGGATACCAGCACATCTTTATGTAAGAAACCCCAGAAAGTCTCTCTCCTTCTGCCATCTGAGGACACATTAAGAAGAGGCCAAAAGAACAGAAATCAGGCTATCACCAGACACCAAATCTTCCAGCACCTTGACCTTGGACTTCCCACCCTCCAGAAATATGAGAAATAAATGTTTGATTTTGAAGCCACCCAGCATATGGTATTTTTGTTATAGTAGCCCAAAAGGCTAACCAAGCACTTATTTTAAATGGGTTACTATTTCAAAAACACATTATAGTATTTAGTCATCCCACCATTCTATTTTACAGATGAGAAAACCGAGACCAAGAAAGGTTAAATAGCTGTTCAGTATTTCCCACCAGAATAGGCAAAGTTTGAATTTGTACCCAGTTTCTACAGCTTCAGAACACATGATATTAGGCATAGAAAATTGCCCCATAATTTGGTAATTCAGTAAGATATATTGACCATTGATAAGGATATTATTGTTTGCATGATTTGGTTTTGTTTTGGTTTTGTTGCATTTCATTTGGACTTAAGCCAACTGTCCCAAAAGAAAATATTTAAAATCAACATTTCGGCTTAAACAGCTTTATATGTCTTACCTCAAAGCAAAGATATTTTAGCAAATTTAACTTGTCATCAGAAACTCTATAGATACTATTTCATATAATAAAAAAGTAAAAATATTGACATAAATAATGATTAGCAGTTGTAAAGTACTTCTCATCTCAATAGCTTACCAGCATTCATTTAGTCTATTAATTTTCTCAGATTCATGCAGTTACTCTCACATGTGGTTGAGGAATCAACTTTAGAGTGGAGAAAAAGGTGGGTGTGGGAGAGCGAGGCCTCATGAGGCAGCCATCCCCAGAGGTGCAGTGTGTCTATGCACCTGGGACTTGGCAAAAGCTGTGCAGAGTGAAATGGCACCTTGGACTTCCTTCCTGTACAGGGTCAGGCTGGACTGAGACTCATGGGGACAGCTCCGCAGTTTAGAACTGCATTTCCCCAATGGATGTGGGGGAGATTCAGCACTCAATAGTAATTTCAACATGTGTATAAGCAGGAGGAATACACACCATTGAAATAGACAGTGTTGCTGCAAGGCAGGAATTAAAACATGATAAGCAAATAGGGAAACAGTTTTAAAAATTTCTGAAGAAGAAACCATTTTAATGTGAAGAGTTTGGTGGGAGACCAAATCAGCATGTGTCGGTTTTACTTGTATATAGGCAAGGCTTGGCTTTGCTAGATTATAATGTAGCCATTATGGGGCAGGGGGAGTGCTGAAAGTCAGCAACAAATCAAAGGAAATAATCTGGAGATGAGCAATATTATTAAGTATACCTTGGTAGCAATCATGTAAGCATGTTGATAAAAATCTAAGCCAAGTCATGAATGAATCTGGGACACTTCGTTTTCCTAGTGTTAGCACACATAACAATTTACCTGCAGTTCAAGAATAAAAAGAGTAGGATATTTTCACACCACCATCTTGTGGGTCTAAGTCGGATATCTGGGTCTTTAAATTGGGGAAGGGGAATAAAATAAGTAGCAACCAAAAGTAAAAGATGGTAAATTGGACTTATTCAAGAGTCATCAGCAATCACTCATCTAACATCCACATTTGGAACTGCGGATGTTAACAGGTTGGGTTGTAGTGCATATCCAAGACTAAAGCTCACATGTTATGGATGTTGCAGTTCTTACGGATGTATTGTGCTCATACTTAAAATCACCTAATGAAACTGTTCATCATAATCTGGGCTCCAAAGCTTAAGAACAGCCACCCAGAGTGACTAGGCTAGGTTTTAGGCTACTATTGAGGTGTGCTCCAGAAAATGCCTGCTGCCACTGGTATTTTGCTTTTCTGGGGCTTCTGAGGGAATCTAGAATAATTCCTTCTCATCAGATATGAAATCAGGCCAACCTATTACACAGCAAGTACACTATGTTTGGATATTTTAAACAAATGGGCTACCTACAATCTCTTTCAAAGGTATTTCAAATTAGAGTCTAGTCAGTATAAAATTGGCTTAGATAAGAATGATTGTGGGGAGATTTCACTGAATAAATAACAGTAGTTAATATTCTATGTCAACTTGCTCCTGACATTGTGTATGGCAAGAAAGTAGAGTTTTAGAAATTCAGGGTTGAGGATAAGTGTGCTTCTTCATTTAAGAGGCAGAAATCACACAAACCAAATTCCCAGGACAGCACCTCCAGCTGCTGCAGACACCCCAAACTTATCAGACAGAAAGTTTAGCTGGTCTTAGTCCCACCTGGACTCCAAGATTGAAGCCAGTGAACAGAAGCAAACTAACTACAGAATGGGAACCCCTATAGTCTGATTAATTCATTTTGAAAATGACTGGTTTTGAAAAGGAAACTAAATTTACCATTTGTTCAGTTCATAACAGGATGTTTAGGAGTGAAACTTCCTCTAAAATGTGTCAACTGCTGCATTTTTAAAAGGTTATGTGAATGTTGTTTTGCTTTGTTTTAAAACACTAGTTTCACTACATGTGTGGCATAAACGTTGCTTAATCAGGAACGGCTTACAGGGTGCAGAAATGTTGACATTAAAGCTGTGTTTAGTTAAATAACACTAACCTGCTGGGAGGGAATGTGGTACTGGGAGAAGCCAGAGCGTCAGCAGTGAGCAAGAAGAGCTGCGTTACCGAGCACAGGTGGAGGCGGGCCAGGGGGAGGGGGAGGGGCAGAGCACCTATTTTCAGTGGATCAGAGAGGCCTGTATCCAATATTATCCTATGTTCAAAATATAGAAGTTCCTTAAAATTTGGGAGTTACATATACACAAAAATCTGTGATTTAGATTACAATCGCACAACCAGTCCCTATTATCAATGAATTAATTACAAGACAAATTTTTAAAAATAGAACATTTGGCTGCCTAGGCAAAATAGAAATGAATCAGAGAAACTGGTAGGATTGATTGACAGGTTGTGTGAAGACAAAATCTAGTAATTCAGTAATTATTAAAGGCTTCCTGAAGTGGACACAGCTAGTCGTGGTAGAGCTTATAAAATTCCATGAGTCTTGCTGCCCAGGCAACCCAATTCAATAAGCCTGTTCACTGCTACTTGGTGTCAAGTACTTCATACTTTATCTCATTCAATCTGTAAAATCAACTTGTAGGGTAATATAATGTTCATCACCATCATATATAAAGACGCTAACCTCAATTTTTTAAAGAAAGGACCTGGTAAGTAACAGAACTGAGTTTGCTCTGGGGGACTTCTGGTTGCAGGTCCAGCCCTCTTTCCTGCACACCTCACTAAACAGCCAAGAAAAATGCCAGGCAGTAGAGAAGTCGGGCATTACCAACCCCTAAGGAGTCACAGCAACAGTAATTCAGATCACTCCATCTTTTGGCCATTTTCTAATCAGGTTGAACTTCATCCACCTGAAAATGAGCTAAACTATTTCTAGAACAGATGCTCTGGAAAATGTCTGCTTCTCCCTGGACACAAACTGTATTTCTTCCTGCCAGGCATCGGCTGGGCACCGGCAGGTCAGAAGCGCACCACCGCTTCTCATCAAACATTCACCGGACATGTTCATCTCTGGCCATGGCTGGGACAGTCCTTGGTTACATAGATTTGTTTAAGAGCCCAGCAGTATCAGGCTTCAGTAGAGAGCAAGGATAGTGCCAGTGAGCAGAGGGCTCATTAAAATAGCATAAGCTACAAATTCAATTACATCACGTTTCCATTCACAATCCTTCAATAGTCTCCTGCTGCTCGCAGAATAAAACTTCAACTTTTCAGCATGGCATACTACTGTCTAAGTAGCCCTCTAGCTACCGTGGCTCCTTCCCATATTTGTCAATCAGGATGCGACCATACTCTCCTATTTCTGGACCCCAGGTTCTCTCCCTTCTACACTCTCCCCAAATTTGAGTACCTATTTATCTGTCAGGTTTCAACCCAAGTGTGTTTCCTCCCTGTCTCAGTGCATACTTGCTCTACCAGGCAAAACAACTCACAACCACCCTCCAGTGCTCAATCACAGCACCTTTTATCACTTCGTGTAGTCATTGTTGGCCCTCATAAGACTGTAAGCTCCCAAAGAACACAGTCCATGTTTAATCTTCTAACTTACTAGTTGACTGACTTTGAGCAAACTACTAAACCACTTTGTAGTTCAGTTTCTCTGCAGGAAGGTGGCAACTTATGTCTTATATTTCCTGTTCTTTGAAAAACAAAGGGATAATGTCCAGCCAGGTGATGCTGAATGTGAAGAGTCTGTACATGAAATTCATAGCAGAGAAAGAAAGATGCATAAGACAGGACTCAAAACTAAAGTGAATCAGTGAACTTCTGGTCAAGATGGTGGCACACGCAGATATGGCTTACCTCTTTGCACAACGACATCAAAATTACAACTAAAATATAGAACAACTGTCAGTCAGAACCATCAGAAATCAAGCTGAATGGAAGTCTGACAACTACAGAATTAAAGAAACCACATCCATTGATACTTGTAGAAGGGGCACAGATGTGGAACTGGCTGGTTCCATACCCACATGTGGTGCATAAAAATTCAGGAGTGATATTTTGGGAGTAAGGAGTCCCAGCTCTACACCAGGCCTGCCAGCCTGGGGTCCCAGTGTCAGGAAGATAAGTCCCCACAACTTCTGGCTGCAAAAATCAGTGGAGACTAAGTTAGGGGAGGAAACTTCTGGAGCCCCAAGCATTTCCTCAAAGAATCCACACATGGACTCACCTACTCAGACTCACTCCCTCTGAGCTCCAGCACCTGGGTAGCTATTTGAAAGGCACCAGCAGTATACAGGGGGAAACTAAAGTGTCTGGCATGAAGGTGAGCAGATACCATTGTCCCTTTTCTAAACCCTTCTCCACAGAACCGGCAGGCTAGTGCCATATCTGAGATTCAATCAACCTGGCTAACACTGTTTGACCCATCTTGGGATCCCCAGGGGCTCTGGCCCACCCAGTGTACAGGTCTACCCAAGCTTCTTTTCCATATGAATGGCTGGTCTTGGTTCATGCTTTACAACTTCCTAAATCCTATCAAACAAACAACACATGGCTTGAGTGAGCCCCAGGTCTAGCACTAGCAGCTGCCAGCTTTGATTACAGCTTGGCTGCACCTGGGAATTTCCAAGCCCAGCACAAGTAGCAGCCATCTCAGATTGCTTTATAGTTCAGGTAGGGTGTCCCAGGAAAAACACAGGTGGGAGCTGACTTTGGCCTGTATCACCCAGGAAACCCCAGGGCCAGCACACCCAATAGACAGCTACAGACCATGTGAGAGCACCATCACCCTGCCCCTGCTCAGCTGATCACCCACAGAGGGCAGAGATTGGTGGTCAATCTTCACAGCCAATCCTTGCAGCTGACTGGCCTGTGTAAATTCCTCCCATTGACCTGCCTATAGCAACCAAGGCTCAATTACAAGAGCAGAGTATACTCAGCCCACATAAAGGACACGTCTCAAATACTCAGCTTGGGTGATAGTGGAGGCTGTGCCACTGGAACCTATAGGACACCTACTACATTAAGCCACATCGCCAAGACACAAAGTCAAAGCAGTTCTACCTAATACATAGAAATAAACACTGGGAGGCTACCAAATGAGGAGACAAAGACACATGGCCCAAATGAAAGAATAGATCAAAACTCCAGTAAAAGAACTAAACGAAATGGAGATAAGCAATCTATCAGATGAAGAGCTCAAAACACTGATTATATGGATGCTTAAAGAACTTAATGGGGACCTCACTAGCATAAGAAGATCCAGTCAGAAATGAAGGATACACTCATTGAAATAAAGAACAGTTTACAGGGAAACAACATAAAGTTGATAAAGCTGAGAATCAGATCAATCATTTGGAAACTAAGGAACCAAAAAACAACCAATCAGAAGAAGAAGAAGAAAAAATAAAAATAAAAAAATGAGGGCAGTATAAGCAGCCTCTGGAACAACTTCAAGAGGTCCAACCTCCACATCACAGTGGTGCTAGAATGCAAAGAGAAAGCAAGATGTTGGAAATCTATTTGAAAAAATTAGTGAAAGAAAACTTCCCTAATTTGGTGAAGGAAATAGACATGTAAGTCTAGGAAGCATAGAGAGTCCCAAACAAGATGGATGCAAAGAGGCCCACTCCAAGACACATCAAAATTAAAATGCCAAAGTTTAAAGATAAAGAGATAATCTTAAAAGCAGCAAGAGAAACAAAGTTAGTTGACTACAGGGGAGTTTCCATAAGACTGCCAGCTGATTTCTCAAAAGAAACTTTGCAGGCTAGAAGGGATTGGCAAGAAAGATTCAAAGTAATGAAAAATAGGCTACAGCCAAGATTGCTCTATTCAGCAAAGATCATTTAGAATAAAAGGGCAGATAAAGAGCTTCTCAGACAAGAAAGAATTAAAGGATCTCGTCATTACCAAACCATTATTGTATGAAATATTAAAGGGACTTATTTAAGAAAAAGAAGAAGATCAAAACTATGAACAATAAAAAATACATATCTGTCAACAATGGAATCTACAAAAAAAACTAAGCAAATAAGAAGAATAGACAGAATCATGGTTATGGAGAATGTTTTCATGGTTGTCAGATGCGGGTGAGTGGAGGCATGGGTGAAGAGCTGAAGGGATTAAGAAATAAAAATAGGTGGTTACGAAATAGCCATGGGGATGTAAAGTACAGTATAGGAAATGGAATAGCCAAAGAACTAACATGTATGACCCATCAACATGAACGATGTGGGGAGATTACCTGAGAGAGTGCTGTGTGCTGGATGGATAGGGGCAAAGGGAGAAAAATAAGGACAACCGTAATAGCATAATAAATAAAATATAATTAAAAAATAAATAAAGTGAAACAAGAAAATAAGCTTCTGAGATCTCTGCAGGTATTGGGAAGGGCCAGGGGTTGGGGTTCAAAGCAATCTGATTAAATCTTGAATAATAAAGTTGTCCCAAGAGAATGAAAGATTTAAGGTTATCCATTCAACTACATACATACACACAGACAGACACACACATATAATTAAGGTATATATATATACATACACCCACACACACATACATATATTCTCTAACTTTTCCCATACCTTCTATCAAATCATGTCAGTAGTTGTGAAAAAAAGACACCGGTCAGGCTCCTTTGAGTAAGTACAAGTGACTCAGACTAACTTATTATAGTAACAATCCCTTTACAGTCCACTCCAGGCACTGGGTCTGCCCCAGTACTTCAGGCATACAGATGAATGAAGGCCATCCTTTAGGCTGAAGACTATAGCCTAGAAATACCCCAGAACTAGGAATAATAAATCCAGTCTCCCATCTCTTATATTACTTCTATACCTTGATTTAGCAAAATATTTATATGAAAACTGGATATCCTAGTTGAAGGTGGTTACCCTGGTATTTCCAAACCCATGAAGTTGATTGCACTTGAGTAGTTGTAGCCTCCTAAGAAGGATTATTAACACTTTCATCTTATAGTTCCTAAACATCCTCAGAAGGTTTGTCATCCAGTCAAAATACTAACCTGGATATCTCTGGAAGAGAGGGATGCTAAAAATGATGTTGTTGATCCAGCCTCATTAAAATAACATCATAGTTGAGGAAGAGCTCAGTGTCACCTTTATGTTGACCTTCCATGACATAAACTGTAATGGTACAACCGCATTTCAATGTAAACAATGGATATGGATCCAGACATTTCATAATACATCTTTAGGTATATGATTTGTCTTTCTCTAGGACAGAATGGAGACAATAATGGAAAGTTTTGCAATATTAAGTCATTAGTCATTCTGCAGGCCTTCCATGAGAGACTTAGCACACCTGTTGGGTCAGGTCCTCTGAGCATGGACATTCTGGCTTCTGCAAATAAAGTTCTCATATTTCTTAAGCTTCACAAAAATACAAACCATTTTGGGATGGCATGTTAGAAAAAATTAAGTTTTTCCCCTGAAATAGTCTTTTATTTTTTGACACTGTTTTTCTTTTTCAATTACATTTATTGAGGCAACAATGGTTAAAAACACTGTACACATTTCAGGTGTACAATTTTATAGTACATATGCATACTCTGCTGTGCACTCGCCACCCCCTTATCTCATCTCCTTTGACCTTGTTACCCTCTTTGTCTTTCCCCCAACCCCTCCCCCCTCCAGCAACCATCTTTCTGTTACCTATGAGTTTGTTTTTTTTTGTTTGTTCACTTGTTCCTTTTTTTATAGCCCACATATGAGTGAATGAAATATCCAAAACAAAAAAGACACAAGAAAACAATCCATTTACAATTTCAGAAAAACAATAAAATATCTAGAAATAAACTTCAAAAAGGACGTAAAGAACCTGTACACTGAATATTGCATGACATTATTGAAGGAAATTGAAGAAGACAGAAAGAAATGAAAGACTATTTCATGCTCATGGACTTGAATAATTGTCTATATTATTGGAAGCAATATATAGATTTAATGCAACCCCCATCAAAATCCCAATGTCATTCTTCACAGATATAGAACTAAAAATCCTCAAATTCCTGTGGAACCTCAAAAGACCCCAAATAGCCAAAGAGATTCTGAGAGAAAAGAACAAATCTGGAGGTGTCACACTCCCTGACTTCACTTTTGCACTCTTGATGCAAGTACCGACTGGCACAGCCACAGTGGAAAGCAGTATGGAGATACTTCAAGAAATCAAAAATGGATCTGCCTTTTGACCCAGCAATCCTACTTTTGTAAATATATCTGAAGAGGCCCAAACCACTAATTCAAGAGAATATAAGCACCCCTATGTTCACTTGAGCATTATTTACAACCACCAAGATATGGAAGCAGCCGAAGTGTCCATCAGTAGATGAGTGGATAAAACAACTATGGGACATTTACAAAATGGAATACTACTTGGTCATACAAAGGACATTTTTTACCTTTTGCAACAGTATGCACGGGTCTGGAAAATAATATACTAAGTGAAATAAGCCAGTCATATAAGACAATTACCATATGATTTCACTCATATGTGGAATCTAATAAACAAACTGAACTAATAAGCAAAATAGAGACAGACTCACATATAGAGAGCAGGATGATAGCTAAAAGGTGGGAGAGGATAAGGGTTGGTGAGACTGTGCAAAAAGGAGAAAGGACTCATGGACATGGGCAACAATGCAGTGACTGCAGAGAGAAGGCAGTATAAAGGGACTAAATGGTAATGGAAAAAATACAGTTAAAAATTTAAAAAACTGTGCTACAAAGTGACAATAATCATAACAGCATGATATTGGTAGGAAAAAACACAGAGATTAATGGAACAAAACTGAGAGACCAGAGATAAATCTGCATATATATGAGCAACTAATTTTAGACAAAGGAGTCAAAAACACAATAGAGAAAGAAAAACTTCTTCAAAACAATGCTGTTGAGAAAACTGGAAAACCACATGCAAAAGAATGAAACTAGACTGCTGATATAGTGCACAAAAATTGCCATAAACTCCAAAGAGATTAAAGACTTCACTGTGAGACCTGAAACAATAAGATACATAGAAGAAACCATAGGCACTAAACTTTGAGACCTTGGTCTCAGAGGGATCTTTGTGAACTTAATCCCAAAGGCAAGAGAAGTAAAGTGCAAAAATGAATGAATGTGACTACATCAAACTAAAAAGCTTCTATACAACATAATTAACCATCACCAAGCCCTGGCCAGTATTGATCAGTTGGTTGAGCATTGTCCCATAAACCAAAGGTCATGGATTCAATTCCTCGTCAGGGCACTTGTCTAGGTTGCAGGTTTGGTTCCCAGTAGGGGTGTGTATAAAAGGCAACAGATTGGAGTTTCTCTCTCACATCAATGGTTCTCTCCTTGTCTCTCTTTCTCCCTTTCCCTCCCTCCAAAATCAACAAGCATGTCCTCTGGTGATGGTTAAAAAAATAGCAAAAAATAAACCATCAACAAAATAAAAAGGCAACCAACCCAATAGGAGATGATATTTGCAAACAACACCTCCAATTAGGAACTAATATCCAAAATATATAAAGAACTCATATGACTCTACAACAATAAAAACATAATTTGATTAAAAAATTGGCAGAGGACCTGAACAGACACTTTTCCAAAGAAGACATACAGATGGTCAACAGATACATGGAAAATTGTTAAACATTACTAATTACAAGGGAAATGCAAAACAAAACCACAATGAGATATCTCGTACCTCAAGCTTCTTAGAGTGGGTATTATCAGTCAGACAGCTACTAATAAGCATTGGAGAGATAGTGAAGAGAAGGGATCCCTCATTCTCTGCTGTTGGGAATGTAAATTATTGAAGCCATTATGAAAAACATATGGATTTTCCTCAAAAAATTAAGAATAGAGCTCCCATATGACCCAGCAATCTCTCTTCTGGGTATCGACTTGAAAATTTTGAAACGCTCTTTTAAAATGAGTTATGACTCTCAACAATTTTCTTGGTCAATTTAGAAGTTTGGTGTGCTTTTTCCAGGTTTGAAGCTCCGTTATCTTTTCCAGATCACAAGACATTACTTATTGCTAATATTTTAAGGTAAAGAATACCTGAAAGTATTACATAAATATGGTTAACATCTTTGCTAGAATAATACTTTGCTAGAAATAGAAATAACACTTTGATAGAAATAGAAAAGATGGTTTCATGGGTGGACAGTTCATGCTGAAGGCCTGTAATAGTGTGAATCATGAGGCTGGAAGTCAGGTGAGGTCAAAGTCTGTCACCTAGAAATGGTAGCAGACAGGGGTAAGACTTACTAAGGAGAATTCACTTCCATGAGTCCAGCATGGCCTAGGATTAGTGTTTTTAGCTTTTTAGGCTTTGACTTCATTTTGCTAGTACACTAAAATCATATCATCTTAATGGAGGGTGAAAAGGGGAAACTCACATGAACTAAGCTCACACTAACATTAAGTAATGTAGAGAAAAGCATATTTCTCTTTTCCATAGAATAAGTCCAGAAGTGAGACCAAGGGTTGCTGTAGTGGCTGCATTATCACCATGAACCCAAGCTCTATCCCTACTATTCTTACCACTGACTTCCATCATCAAGGTTACTTTAGTATCAAAGACGACTGTTGGAGGTCCAATAATGATGTCCACATTCCAGGAAAAATAAGGAAGAAGAGGTAGAGAGCTAAAAGGAGGCATGATATTTGTTGGGCTGTTTTTTAAGAAACAGTAATAGAAGACCTACCCCAAAATTATTGCTAACATGGCCCAATAAAGGAAAAGAAGGCCTGGATATTTAATATTTTACTCATCCAACCTGGAATAAAGTTTGGGTTCAGTTAGTAAGGTGAAGTGGAGAGTGGAGGTAATTTGGTGACTAGCATCTCTTCATAGAGGTATGAATCAAAATATCAAGTTATTAATTTACAATGAAAAATATTACTGTATTATTTTGTGGAGTGAGAAGAGGTGGGATGGGAAGTCAAGTCAAGCAATTAAGTAGGAGCTGACTGCAGGTCTGCAAATGGTACTTGCCAAGAACTGATGCCAATCAGAACAGGTGACCACAGTGAGAGCACAAGACAGAGCAGAGGTCAAAGCCAGTACATAAGCAGGACAATGGGAGAAGACATGTGGTACCACAGTACAGCAAGGAAGTAGAAACAAGAAAACCAAACCAGGTCAAAACTCAAAGAGTGCAAAAGGAGAATACATTTTCAGAGCTAAAAATAATTCTGCTATAACAGGATTTCTCAATCTCAGTGCTACTGACATTTTAAACTGAATAATTCTTTGCTATGGGGGGCTGACCTGCATCTGCAGCATCCCTAGCCTCCACCCACCAGGTGACAGTCATGACAATCAAAACTGTTTCCAGATACTGTCTAATTTCTCCTGGCCCGAGGAGCGCCAGATCACCCCTGCTGAGCACCACTGTGCTAAAATCTTTGTTGCTGTGCACACAGGTTTTGTAGTTCCAACTCTGAAAATCCCTTAAAGACATTGAGTTGCTGCTTACATTTCATGTACCTTATCTCGGGAGATGCGACTGTCAAAGGCACTGACGGTGGCATCAGAGAGTTGCAGGTGACCTGAGAGATCTGTCACTAGGGAAGGGGTCGATAAAGTGGTGTGGGTACACGTGCTGGAGTCCCAGGCAGCAATTAGAACCAAAGGACTAGATGGATGTACAGCAACATCGGTATAACTTTAAAATAATGTTAAGTTTCTAGAAATTAAGGGAAATCTATAGAGTAATGTTTATATAAATTTAAAGTAGATTCTCACAAAATAACCTTACAGATTTTATAAGTATACAGATGTATTGAAGGATATATATAAAACATATTAGGGTGAATACCCATGTAGGGGAGAGGGCTGGAATTGAGAATAATGGGAGAAAAAGAAAATTAAATTAAGGATGAAGCCTTATGCAGTACAATGAGCTATCATGTTATGAAATAAAGAGTATAATTAAATGAACTCTTAGCACTTGCTGTTCAATAAAGGAAAAGTAGTAATAACATTAGATATCTTAAATTCCCATTTGCACTAGATGTTTGAAGGATTCTCACGGTGGAGCCTTCCTGGCACAGGACATCACTCATGGCTGCTATGCAACGTGAGTTGCTGATAATGTCTTACTTATGATAGGCTGTAAGTTATGTGAATAATCAAGAACTTGTGAACTGAACAACAACACAAACTGAGCTCCATTTCGATCATTGTAAGTAATTGAGCTCTTTTGCTTACCGTTCTTCTTGTAGAATCTGAGTTATTCCTCCTTGAACTGTGTGTAGAACATTGGCATATCACCCTGAAGTCTGAACTTACTATCAGATCACGGGAAGTGGCCACAGTGCAAACTATTAACAAGCATTAGCTCCTTTCAGGGTAATAGGTGATGGTGGAGGTGACGTTTCAGTCACAGATGGCTCAGGTGTTCAAGCTTCTTGTTTATTTCTTTACCCTAGCGATGCTGTCCTGCTCCTTCCTTAAGCCATTAGTTACAAACAATCAAAGGGATTCAGTCAAAAGACACTGTTAAGTGGCTTTATAATCAATTCAACATGCAAAATAAATAAATGAGGAAGAAGTTCAGTGCTAACACAGAGGTACTTTGACAAGAGAAACATTAACATCCACAGTAGGTTTTGATGATACTTCTGTAAGTTAAGTCTCTGATGTGTAGCTAGTCGTGACAGACATCAAGGTGCACCACTCAGTTCTCTTCAGGAATGACTCACGGGCCAGCTGCAAAGAGTGTGATCAGCAGGTAGCTTCCAGCTTGTATGTCAATTCCCAGTTCTGCATAGTAATCTGATGCCCCCCACATGCCCATCCCCACTTCCTCCCCTTTCATGTCTCTACAAGCCTTACCGCCAAAAACCTGTGATACTTCTAACTCTGTCTTAGGTCCGCTGCAGATAACCCTGTCTGTGACACTGGCAGTGCTGATGAAAAGTGTCATTTACATGTTTTTGTATTCCTGGGGAACTTGTTCAGATTTGGCAGGAGGGGAAGTCTACAAAAACCCTAAAATCATATAAAATGTTTGTGTGCATATGTGAATTTTTCTAAAAGGGTCTTAGATTTTAAAGAGATTCTTAAAGGCGTCTGTCACGTTCAATGATGATTGTCAACTCTTGCAATATCCATTCTTCTCCTGACTTAGCAGAGAACAGAAATGTCAGAATAAAGACTCATTATCCATTCCAACAAGGCCTCAACAGGGGGCCATGCTACTAAATAGGAAGAAATGATCTCCATCTTCCTGCAATCAACATCCCAGCTGGAGCTCGGCCAGCCAGCTTGGACTATAAGATAGAAGTCAGTTGTTCAGGACAGAAAAATAAATTAGAAACTCATAGCCTTGAGTATCATGGAGGTGATGTTCTAGTCACAGACTGACAGGTTTGTGGAGGGGTGAAATAAACTACTACTTTTTGTCATAGTCACTTGGAGTTTTCCGTCACTTCCAGTTGAATCTAATTTTAACCCATCCAGAATGCACAACTCCAAAACAACTGGTAATCGTTTCTTAAATGAATCTAATTTGTAAACTTCTTGCAGTCAGGACTATTTCTTATTCATACTGTACAACAGCATACCTGACACCTATTTGAAATTTAATATGTATTCTGATTTTAAAACATGTATAGTAAATGTCTGAGCCCCACATCGCTGGGTTGGGAGCTGCACATTTCTGCTCAACACTTTCCATTTACTTTGTTTCTAAATTGAATAAAAGCCTCCCAGGCTATAAATCCCAGGACGTGAGCTTTTGTTATTGAACTGTTGAATATGTCCCATGATATCTATTTTAACTTCCAAATATGATCTGGTTCCAATATTATTTCAGGGTTGATTTAAACTCTATATAGTTATCTAGCTTTTTAAAATGAAATTACCTTTTTATAATGGAAAAGATGCTCCCTTTATTGAATCTCTGTGAAAGCACGAAGCAGATGACAAGCAGTCTGCCCGAGATAGGGCCTTGACTGGGGAATTACTATACATTAATGAATGGACCCCTTTTTCTACACTAGCCAAATCATCGCAGCGTAAGAATTCAAAAGAGTTGAAATCAGAATATTGAAAGTAGATATTTTATGACAATCATGACATAGAACATTTCAAAGTTTTCTTTTAAGTTTTGGCATTCACCCATAACTTATTCTCAATCTATTTCCTACTAGGTTACATGAGGGGTACAAAAATCTCCCCGGTTTCCTACTGTTGAATCCCCATAAGTCATTAAGATAAAACAAGCTCGATTTTAACCAAGAGCCTCTAGCTAGTTTTGTATCTTGCAAGGAAAATCTGAAATTTGAGTAAAGCAATCATTTCAGTAAAGTCTTTGGAAATGAGTACTTTTCCTTTTATGGCAACTTATTCCAGTCACTTGTCTGTTCTCTGGCAAATCTAAACAACAACCTAGCCACTTTTGTACTTCGTTCAAATCTCAGATAGGAAAAGTTATTCAAGGACATGGATCTAACGCTTGAAGTCCCATCACTTTCCCCAGAATGAATTACAGGCTGTGCTGGATGCGTAAAAGGCGCAACCCCTGATGTCTTAACTTCCTCGCCCACCCTGGCCACCACAGAAGCCTCTGATGCTGACAAGCTGTGTCAGCAAAGCCACCAAGTCTTGCCTGTGCTGACTCTGCCAAGGATTCTCACAGGGCACGCACTCCAGACCCTCACCAGTTGTCACTCCTGGCTGTGGTGGGCCCTGTGCTGACAGACAGGAAGGTGTGTTTGCTGGCCCTGGGCTTTCCCGGAGCCTCACACTGGGCCTGTGAACACGCTGCAGAAATCACCCCAGGAAGCCTAGCACTTCAGCAATATTTTTAAAGAGAGGAAGGGAACATTGTCCTTTTGTAGCATGCAGCCTGGAGAGGCAGTATGGAGCCAGGCAGACCAGGTTTGACCCACAGCTCTGTACTTACTCAGTGTGTGATCCACAATAAGCCACGGCTTCCCCACGCCTTGCTCTCCCGATCTGTACACGGAGAGTAATGGGACTGAACTCTTAGGACTAGTGAAGACCAAAGGAGTTTAAATTTGTAAAGCACTTGGAACCATGCCTGGCACATGGTAAGAATTAAGTAAATGTTTGTCACACACATTTTTTCGTTGAAGTTTCACCCAATAAAAGATCCAAGTTTTAGTTTCTTACGTAGAAATGGGCCTTTAAATTAAGGGATGTCTTCTCACAAGATTTTAGTCCTATTTCTATTTCTAATATAAAATTCATCTCACATAAATAAGTTCAGTCGAGCTCATTTCAGCTGTCTCACACAGCACCCTCCATGAACAAGGCACTGGGCGCTGCAGAGAGTGGCGTGGCAGGTGAGCCACTCGCCCACACTTAGGGCGCTGTCATCTGAGGAAGGGAATAGGAAGGATACTGTGTGATCTCAGGCACATCTGTCACTCCGAGCTTGGCTGCACTTGCCCCTGTCTATAACTAATTAATCTCAGAGCTATCATCCAGTGTTAACAGTCTATAAACAAATAATTTAAAACAAAAGGCTGAATGCAAGGAACTAAAGAAGAAATGCAAAGCATTGTGAGAGCCCAAAGAAGGGAAGCTTAACTGTTGGCTTTTCTCTAGGTTTAGTTATACTATCTCATCTGAAATCATTCTTCTCTCTCCCAATTCAAATCATTTAAGGCATGCAGGTTAAGGTCAGAGAAGAATTTTCCTTTTGTAACAGTAAAAGGGAAGGTTTTGCACCTAGTTTAAGTCATATGAGCCTCCGTCGTAGGGAATCTAAATTGCCCCCATGTTGGCTCCCACCAACTGAAGCAAGCGCTCTGACCCACTGCAAACTCTCTGCGCGAGGTGTCCCGGAAAGGGGGGTCTCGCATATGTTCAGCCATCAGCCTGCTCTTCACCTCCCAACTCTTCCCGCCAGCCACTCAGCACTGCAGCTCAGCACTTCGGCAGCGCCCACCTGGGCGCCGCGGCACCCCTGTCGGACGGGGCTTGGGTCTTCAGAGTACGGGCTTCACATATGAAGCCCAAACACCTTTATTCTCAAAGGAATGTGACAGACCAGTAAGTAAATGTCTCTCCATAGATCTTTGGTCTCCATAATAAAATTATTTTTATAGTATTCTTTGTGCTGTGTGTGTGTGTGTGTGTGTGTATTTATTTATTAACATGGCTAGGTATTACTCCTCATCACAGTTTTCCAAAGAAATTGGGTGATCTTTTTTAAAAAATTAAAATGACTCAGAGACTTATTATAATAACACTTTGATTATTTTTATGCCTGTAACACTTTTTACTTTTTATTTTTAATGATTTTTCATTGTGATTCTATTACAGTTGTCCCAGTTTTTCCCCCTTTGCCCTCCCTACTCATCCCACCCCCACTCCCACAGTCAACTTCCACACTGTTGTCTGTGTCCATGGGTCATTCAAACATATTCTTTGACTAGTCCCTTCCTCTTCTTTCCACCATTATTGCCCTTCTGCATCCCCTCTGATCACTTTCAGTTTGTTCCATGTTTCCATGCTAAGTGAAATGAGCTAGTCGGTGAAAGACAAATACCATGTGATCTCACCTACAAGAGTAATCTAAAGAACAAAATAAACTAAGGAACAAAATAGAATCACAAGCATGGAAACATGTTCCTTCATACCTCTCAATCCCTTATTACTACACTGGACATGTAGTAAATGTGACTCTTCTGTCTTTCTTGTTACTGTCCCTGATGCATCAGTCTGCATTTGCCACAGTGATGCAGCACGGACGTGGCGTGTGCTGTGTCAGAAGAGTGGCCTTCCATCTGAGTGCACAGCACCGACCTGTCCAAGGAGATTCATGTGAAAGGAAATAGGAAGGGAGTCTGCTGGGGCAGCCTTGACACTCATGGGCACATCCCTGAGGAGGGAGCCAGGCTCTATCAGTCCCCTTCCATCAGCCTGTGGTGGGATCTGGGCTCTTAACTTTTTTCTCGTCTCTCACAAAAGATGCATTTCACATGATGGCTACAAAGGAAAGGAAAAAAATTATCCATGAAGAAGAGAGGGGATAGGACCTGAAGATTCTGCAAAGCTCCAAACTTTCTTAAAAGCTCTTAATAATCTTAAGAAATGTGGGTTTCATGACTAGCTTTCTGTTCCTTTTTTTATTTATTTATGACTGTTGTGCTACTCAACTGACAGAGTGGCCTGACAGCTGGGGGGAAGGGCACATGGGTGTGCTGGGCTGGAGCTGGAAAGGCTGCACTAGGAGGAATTTAAGGAAACCAATGATGATGTTTCCCAAGTAGGAGACCTTGATGTCAGCCCACATATTGAGGAATGAGCAGGAGGAGTGCCCCCCTGGGACCAACCCCAGGTGCAGGCACACTAGGTGCAGCCATGATGGATGTCTACTCCAGCTACTCACAATACATGAGTGTGTGTGTGTGTGTGTGTGTGTGTATAAATAGATGTGACTGTGTGAATGTATGAATGAGTACATATGACTGTGAATATACATGTGTTTAGTGGGTGTGATGGTGTGTGCATGCGTGCAAATGTATGTGACTATGTGCATATGAATGTCAAAGTGTATGAATGATTGTGAGTGGCTGTGTGTGAACGTGTGTGTGTCTGTGTGTGTGCTACAGGAAGGGAGTTCTTTCACTGTAACCTCAAGGCCTTAAATTTAGACTTTTGGTCTCTTTTTCAGATGAAGTTAAAATCACAGCAAGACACTGACAGACTTGAACAATGATGCCACCTGCCTTTAATCTATGTACCATAGTGGACACATCACCAAAACAGCCCCATGAGTTAGTACTTTAGAAAGTAAATTCTACAATTTTCATTTGATAGCACAATCAGCATATGGATTCAATTATTTGGGTTAAGCCCTGACTGGTGTGGCTTAGTGGGTTAGGCATCGTCCCACAAAATGAAGAGTCGCTGGTTCAATACCTGGTCGGGACACATGCCTGGGTTGCAGGTTTGGTCCCAGTTAGGGCCCTCCCCTCCCCTCTCTCTGAAAATAAATAAATATTTTTAAAAATTATTTGGGGTTAAAACGCTGCAATGAATACAAGAGCGCATATATCATTTTAAATTAGTTTCAGGTTCCTTTAGATATGTTCCCAGAAGTGGGATCACTGGGTCATAAGTCAGCTCCATTTTTAACTTTTGGAGATGTCTCCACACTGCTTTCCACAAAGGATACATTCCCACCAACAGTGTATGAAGGTTCCCTTTTCTCCACATCCTGCCAGCTCTTCTTGTTTATTGATTTATTGAAGGTAGCCATTATTACAGGTATGAGGTATCTCATTGTGGTTTTAATTTGCATTTCTCTGGTGTTTAGTGACATTGAGCAACTCTTCATATATATATGTATATATATATATATATATATATATATATATATATATATATATATATATATATATATATATATATATATATATATATATATATACATACGTATATATATATATATAGGCCATCTTTCAATGGGTTCTCGATCTCCTGCTGTGGTACCCCTATGATGTGGATGTTGTTATGCTTCATGTAGCCCCAAAAGTCCCTTAACAATCCTCATTTTTTATAATTCTATTTTTTCTGCTCTGATTGGGTGTTTTTTTCTACCTTGTTTTCCAAATTACTGATTTTATCCTTTGCTTCATCCAACTGACTATTCTTTCTAGTGTATTATTTCAGATATTGTATTCTTCATTTCTGACTGGTTCTTTTTCATGCTTACTATCTCTTTAACGTCTCACTGATTTCATTCATTCTTTCTCTAAGTTCTTTGAGCATCCTTATAACCATTGTTTTGAACTCTATCTGGTAGGCTGCTTGCTTACACTTCATAACTTTTTTTCTGGAGGTTTTTCTTTCACTGGGGCATATTTCTTTGCCTCCCCATTTTTGGGTTTGTTTCTGTGTGTTAGGTAGATCTGCTATGACCCAGCCTTGGTAGGGTGGTCTTCTGTAGTAGGTGTCCTATGGGACCCAGTGGCACGGTCTCCTTGATGACCTACCCTGGGTGCACCAGGAATTTCCCTTGTGTGGTTTATGTGGGCCCTCCTATTTTAATAGAATTTTAATTGCTACTAGCTCATTCATGTGTGAGGTTGACCCTCAGGCTGGAAGATTGTGAGGACCCCTACCACAGTGCGTGAGGTGCTGATGACATGGAGCAGAACCTCAGAAGGTTCTGGTGCCTGCCAAGCTCTGCCTTTGGATGTGCTACTTGTGAAGTTCATCGGATGCAATTTTGGTGGTGTCAGAAGCTGACCACTGGGTGTGCTGGTCCTTGGGTCTCTTGGGAGGGACTCTGGTGCAGACCAATGTAAGACTCTGCCTTTGCTTGGCCCTGAACAACCTGTTCGGAGCTACAAAATGATCCACAGTGTGTGGCTGCCTCTGCTGGACCAGGGTGAGCACAGGAAGTTTAGAGCAGTGCACCAATGCTGGCTTTTACCGGCACTGAGCCTTGGGAGCATGTCAGCAAAGGTGCCAAGGTACCCAGCAATCTGCTTCCACTTGCCTCCACCTATTAGAAACAGTCACTAAAAGAGCCTCCGCTGGCACTTGAGTTGCATGAAGTAGGTTCAGTGAGTTACCAGGTCACCAGGTAGGGAGGGATGAATGGTGTTCACCAGATTAATACTGGTTCAAACTTGGTGTCCATGCTGGATCTGACAAATGTCCCGGGGTATACCAGATCTAGCTGCCACCCGCTGGGTGCTTACACACCTCAGAGCAATATACCAGGGATCTAGACCTGGCTTTCTTTCTAAGAGTGGAATTAAAAAGTCAAAACAGACACATTCTAGAACCTAAGGTGTCGGCATCCCTAGTCTGTGATCAGCTATGTGAGCTCAAGGGCTCCTCAAAGGGTCCATGGGTTCTCAGAGTTACCTGGGATGCAGTGGGAGAGCAAACGCATGGTAGGGCCATTCACTCTGTCACTCTCTACCAACTCAGTTCAAGGAACTGACTTGTACTAGGAACCTCTTCTCCCACCCAAAAGTATCTTAAATGTAAGTGGCTTAGCTGGTCTCCAGTCACTGTCTAGCGTCAGACATCTTTCAGAGTCTGTACCTCCAGGCCTCCACTCACAGGCCAGTGCTGGAGACTGCCGTGACCCTCGAAAGGCCCCTACTGGGGGAGGGGTGTGTGGCCTGCTGCTGGCAGGCCTGAGCCTCCTGCCCTCCCTTCCTCCCATCCCTAGCGTCCAGGGCCAGACTTCCAACCAGGGCCAGGAAGGAGGGGAGATCAGTAGGAGTCACTTTTCTGCACATTCCTTCTCCTTTTTTTTGGAATGAATCTTCCCTCCAGAATCTCTTGTGCAGCCCAGCTTATCACTCAACCCCTCCCAAATTTCTGGGGGTGGGGGTACCCCAGTACAAAATCATTGAGTGGTATTTAAAAAATATAAATCAGATCATATCATTCTTGTGCCTAAAAAACTTAGTATTTTTTGTAGCATTTTCAACCCCCCTGAAGGCTTTTTATTTGCCCACTGGCCCTCCCCTGCATCCTGGCCAGCCTGGCTCTTCCTGCCCTGTGGGTACTTGCTGTCCCTTTGGGTGTGGCTTCCCCAGTTCCCCATCTGTCCAGCTCTGTCTCAACAGGTAAGTCTGAGTTTAAATATGACAAGATCTTGGGAAGCCCTTCCCTGAGCCTGCTGGGGAGTCACTACAGAGGTCCTGGGTCCCAGCCCATCACTGTGGGGTATCACAAGGCAGCAGGACACTGTGGTAAGACTAGTCAGAAGTAAGCTGGCCCCTGGCGTGGGTCAGCCGGGAGGGCCAAAGTAATCAGGTGTTCTTGAAAGTGGGAAGTGGGCAAGATGGCGGGACAGAGACGCCATGGGATGGACTCAACCCACGTTGTTGTGGGCTTGAGGCTGGATGAAGGCATTATGGGCCAAGGTTTGCAGGGCCACTCCTGGAAGCTGGGAGTGGCTTTGGTAGTAACGTAAAAGGGAACCGCCCCATAAGGAGCAGATACTGTCAGCACCCCATTAGCAGGGGATGGGGCCTCCAGGGCGGGGAGCACAGCCCAAGGAAGCTGCCTCAGGTTTCTGACTCACAGAATTTAACAATCACACACTTTGTGGTGGAGGCCGCCCCTGCTGAGGCCATTTGTTAGGGCAGCAATAGAAAACCAGTATGGTTTCTATCACTCCCTAATCACATCACCTAGATCTGTTTTCTTCATGGCTCTTAATAGCTTCCAAAATAAAGCGCTGTTTCTGTGCACCTGTCTCCCAGCAGTCTCAGCACCTGTGAAGGCCCCGCCCCAGAGACCCAGGTCCAGCAAAGGCTACAGAGGAGCAGATTTCACACTTTTGGGGGGCACACACATTTTGAATTAATTTGGGACTGAAGGGTTCATTTCTGATTTCATAAAATTTTATTTTTGTAATAAAACTGATTCATTAACATATGCATACATAATTTCTTAAACCTCTTTAGGATATCCCAAATGAACTCACAAATGAAAAAAATCTTTTTATTTATATATTTTTTCAAAACCTGTGTCTCAATATTTGGTTCAGAACTGCAGTTGCTGCTTTGTGAGCTGCCTCATGGAGGGAGAGGGTCCTGACTGCAGACCAGGTTCACACTAGGATTCGCCTCCTGTCCCCCGCCCCTCCAGGCCAGCCCTCTGGCCTCTCATAGCCAGTTGACCCACGGTGCTCCCAACACCTCATTCATGTTCACCTGCCACGTGTTGCTTTTGGTGGGGGATGGGGCTGGGGAATTCCCATCCCAGGGCTGGGGGGACCCTGGTGATCTTGGCTCCTCAAGTTCTCACTCATTCTTACTGGGCACCAGGATTTGTGGCCACCAGAAGTGGTTGCCGCTCAGATGCTGTTTGGTTTAGGCTTCAGGCCTGTGAAGGAGCAGGTGGTGTGAAGCTGTAAAGCCCCATGTGGAGCTTTAGTTTCTTTAGCTGTAAAACGGGCCTGGCAAACCCGCTGACCTCAGGGTCACTGTGATGAGAGGACACAGGGGAAGCTTCTGCTATTGTCTCTGTTCCAGTGTCAAGTCTTCCATTGCACAATATGCCGTTTGGGTGGAGCACCACCTGCTGCAGGGCTGGAATGAAGGCCGGAGGCGGTGGTGGTGAGGGGCGGTTACAATGCACCAGAAATACTTTCCCACTTCTCCCTTTGCCTAGGGATAGGCTGACAGTTGCTGCTGCTTAGTCATTTTTAGAATCTTTTGTCCTCTTGTCCTTGCCCAGGGCAGGGCTCCCGTGGCAGCCGGTCTCAGACACCTGCACAGAACTCTCTAGATAGTCTTGGTGTCTCAGTGGCTCCAGGTCAGCATTTTGGGGGTAAGTCCCAGCTGCACTAGAGCAACTGTCCAGGTTGGCCCAACTCATTCAAGACCCAGTTCCAGTGCCTCCTCTTCTTGGTGTCATAATTATTTCTAAGGACTGTGAGGCCCTAACTTTCGTGCCTTGCATTTCCCACAGATGCTGGTGGTAAGCTAGTAGTGAGCCTGTGACAGTGCTTCAGGTCCTACAGTTCCATTCTCTTGGGCTCGCGGCCGCCCATCTCTGAAGCCGTGCGGATGTCCCAGACCAGCTGGCACCCCGGCCGGGTGGGCCTGGGTACTGTGGGCATGCAGACACTCAGTTCCACAAAATGTGTATTCTTCGGGGTTCTTGTGGATTGTGTAGCTGAATGAGGAGACTCATCCTCAGAAAATATTTTTTAGTGTAAAACATAATATTTATTAGAGGCATTTTATTTTTCTGAATGTTCCCAACTAAAGACTGAAAATGTAGAAATAGCTACTCTTATGCAAGACATAATTTTTGCTCCAACCTGTTAATTTTCACTTCAAGTTTGTGTACCTGCTATGTCCTCTGTTTAACCCAAACATAAATGATCTCTCCTTTTGCTGTGCCTCTGACTATAAGAATGGCTGCCTTGCCCAGTTCTCCCAGGTTTTGCATTTTATCACCCTACATCCTTTCCTCTTGAAGAACTGCATTAGCTGTGTCACGGGTTTTTTTAAGGTTGTGATTTTTTTTAAACAGCTTCATTAAGGTATAGTTAATATACACACACAAAATTGCTTATATTTGAAGTGTGCAGTTTGATAAATTGTGTCGTGTATGCACACATGAAACCGTTGCCACGATGAAAGCAATGAACATAGTCAACACCCCCAAAGCTTCCTCGGTGGCCCTCAGTAGTCCCTGCACCCCTGCCAGCCACCAGGGCAATCCCTGACGTGCTGTAGTTTATTTTGCATTAAAAATTATCATAAAAATGTAATTGTATATTATGTACTCTTTTTCTGGCATCTTTCACTCAGCATAATCATTATTTTACAATTCATTCATGCTTTTGCATGGATAACACTTAATTCCTTTATGTGTGTGTGTGTGTGAATGCTCTACTGCAGTTTGTCCGTCCTCTTGATGGACATTTGGTATTTGGGTTGTTTGCAGTTTTTGGCTCTTACAAGTAAAGCTGCTGGAGCACTCATGTATGTGTCTCTGTACGAACATAGGCTTTCCTTTATCCCGGGTAAAGGCCCAGTTGTGGAATGACTGAGTCATGCGGTAAATGAAATTGACACACTTTTCTGAAGTGATTGAGTTGTTTTACATTTCCATTAACATGTGTGAGAGGTGCAGTTGTTTTGCAGTCTAGCCAACATTTGGAACAGTGTATGTGTGGTCTTTTTAATTTGAGCCACACTAAAAGATGTATAATGGCATCCCATTTTGATTTTATTTTTCATTTTCATGATAACTATGATGTTGAGCATAATTTCGTATTAGTGAAGTGTTTGTTCAAATATTAAGTTGATTTTTAATTTAAGTCATTATCTTGTTGAGCTTTTATTATAGAGATATAATTTGCATACTATAAATTCACTAGTTTAAGGGTGCAATTAAGTGGTTTTTAGTATATTCACAAGATGGTACAACTATCACTACTAATGCCAGGACATTTTGATCACTCCCCAAAAAACCCTCATGCCCTTTAGCAATCGCTGTCCATTCTGTTGTAAAAGTAAGCACTCTAACAGGGGTCTTTTTATGAAATATTAAGCCCTAGTGGCTTTTAAGAAACATTCCTAATGGCAAAGTATTGATCGCCATGCAAACAGTGATTCTACAGCCAGTCATTCAGCATTCAGAGGAAGCGCTAGCTCATGCTGCACCCCATCAGCCAGTCTCTCGTCCCCACAACCAGACCAAGGTTTTAGGCTATAGCACTTTCTGCCTTGAAAGGTAACTTTTATTATTTGGCATATATCTGTCTAGTGATTAAAAAATGAAAAAAATAAGCTCTAGACATTCTGGAAAGTTGACTGACTAAGTGTTAGTTTGCTTAACTGTATTTCTGTAAACATACTAACTGAACAGAGAGAACACGGAAGAGAGAAGAGGGATTGTAATCTCTGCAGAGAAACCTAGGCCATCTGTGAGATGGGGGAAAGAAACTCTGTGCCCTCCTCCCACTGAGGAATGTCTGGATGGAAGGAAAAACCACAGGGCAATCCTGTTTTTCTTTTCATCAATATGGTTTTCTCAAAAGGGTGGGCAAGTGTTGGAGGGAAGGAGGGAAGCAACATCCTAGGATGTGCTTTGAAGCTGTTTACCAAAGTCGGTGAGGCAGAAACGTGTGTGAGCTGGTTACACAAGGTACCTGAACGGCAGTGCTTCACACTGAATGGGTCTCTTCATTCTGGCCTGTTTTTCACAAGGAATGGCAGACACAAAAGCCAGAAAACTGAAGGAACTTTCAAGTAGTGACAAGGCAAATAGTGTACAGGAAGTTAGCATCCACCCTCGTTCTTCAGCATCGTAATCCGTAATAAGAAAAGAACAAACGATCGTAATTGGGGAGAGAGGCTTCCTTGTTCTCTTACGGAAACTAAACAAAGACACTAAGAGGTGAGAGGTCAGAAATGAACTGATTAAACAACAGAACATGATGAAAAGGGAAGCTCACAGAACTGATAAAAGAATGAAGGGACAATAATCTTGCAGAACCTAAAACCTCATTGGCAATAGCAAGAAATAGCACAGATATGGAAAATAAAGACCTGTGAGATGCAAAAAGGACAAAGAAAGAATTAGCAAATGGTAGACACAGAGGACATTAGCAAAGACTGGGGGAAAAGGTACAAATCAAGCAGGACACAGTCTCAATAATTAAAGGATCTTGAAGTAATTCAGACCTGGAGGGCATTTCGAGAGAGAAAGTTAAATACCATAATAAAAACTCTATGAAACTACTAAAAAGTTCAAAAATGAAGAAAGAAAACTAAGTATGTATATTGCCCCCATTCGAGGCTGAACAGGTTCACTCTGGATTCAGGCAGACAGAAGAATATTCACGGAGCCATTGGCATGCCTTTATTCTAGGGTGGGTGATCCACACACGCTTCAAGCTGTGTGTCCCCCTGCATGTCTCCGCATGTCACCTATCCCCCCACGTAGCACCCACCAGTGAGTCGTGACCCCCTTAAATACTACAGACAAGCAGCTGACAGAGAACCAAAACAAGTTCTATGACATAGTGAGATTCTGCGCATGAAAGCCCACTCAGGGCAATAGGAATACTTACCAGACCCAGTCTCAAAGCTGTGAGAACACTGGTTATCCGGCCCCTCCAAGGCTATAGGAGCACTGCTTCCCTTAGTTACCTGGACATCTGGGTGAGGAAGCCAGACTGCCTCTGTTTACCCTAAAGTGTGACAGTTGCAAAATGATTTGAGTTAAAAAATAAAAATTATTTTGACTATGGACTTCACTAACAGCAATTACCAGAAGAAAACATGTGCTGTCGATACAGAGACTATTGATGGGAGAACATGGGGTTGGGAAGGTGAGAGGGGGAGATTTGGCCAAAGTGGGCATTTGAATGCATTTAAATGTTTGAATTGTGTCAGCATCATCAGAATGAAGAAGTTTAAGAAACAAAAAGTGTTATCATTATTGAAAAAAGTTATATAATGTAAAAAAATGTAATTATTACTGAAAAAATATATTGAATTATAATCAACTTGGAAAAAGTCCAGGAATTTTTATTCAAATTTTGATGGTAATATGTAGAGTTATTTAATGTAAGTACAATCAATGTATCATTTAAAGTTAACAAATTAAGAACTAGGTTTAAGCATTGATTGTGTATGTGTAGTAAAAACATAAGCATATACCCTTCACATATTGCAGAGTCATTGCTGGACAAATATGCAATAAATAAAAACAAAAGCAAAACAAAAACAAACTCTTAAATATTACATTTCTTGTAAAATGGAACTTAACCTAACAAAGAAAACAGATATCTAAGTCTACTATGGCCAACAATATAATGGATTCTTAAACTCCCATTCTGTTTATCTGGAAAGTATTCAAAAGCTCTTTGGCAGCTTCTACAATGGATCAAAAAGCTATAAATTCCAATATATCTATCTTTAAGTAATATGCCTAAAGCAAAGAAATTCAAATTTATTACTGTCATTTATCTTTAAGAAGTTACTCTTGTTACTTTTAAAAAAGAAATTGAATGCTTGTAAGATTCTTCTAGACACTATGGCTACGGCAATGATAAAATGATCCTCATGGGGTTTATATTCTAGCAGAGAAAACATAAAATGAATAGTGATTACAGAATAAGTAATGCGGTGTTGGCCAGAGTACAAAATAGCAAGAGGATGTAACACTTGGGAACTTTACCTGATTTGGAGAGGGGGAATAAGAGAGGTAGAAGGAAATGTCACAGAAGACTTATCTGAGGAAGTGAGGTTTAAGCTGAGACCTAAAGGTAAAAGAACACATTTCAGTAAAATGGTTAGCCATTTGGATTAAAATGAAATAGAATTCCTGCTTTACTCCTTATTACACAAAAATAATTTTATGTAAATCAATAATTTTGATAGAGTTTAAAAGAAAGGCTTAAATCATGAATGAATTTTTATAATCTATGGATATAGAGAAAGATCTTTTAAAGCTTGATATGAAATCTAGAAATCACAATGGGTTGTGAGATAATTGGCTTACATAAAAATTAGCAGTGGCACCCTGGCCAGGTGGCTCAGTCGGTTGGAGCACCACCCCATACACCAAAGGCTGCAGGATCAATCCCCTGTCAAACCACACACCTAGGTTTCAGGTAATCTGTGGCAACTGACTGATGTTTCTCTCATATCTCACCCTCTCTTTCTCTCTCTTCCTCTCTCTCTAAAACAATAAATGTATCCTCAGATGGTGATTAAAACAAACAAATTAAAAGTTGCAATCAAAAACCATTAAACAAAGTTGAAAGGCAAGTTAAAAACTGGGGGATGAAAGCAACCCATGGGACAAAGGGCTATTCTTCCTATTTACTTACTGAACTCATAAAATAATAGTAAAGATCTTCAGAGAAAAATATATGTTCAACCTCACTAGTAAGTATAGATATATTTTCCTCTATCAGATGGGCCTAGATTTTAATCTAGGGTTGTTTATATATGAAACAGCAAAATGTCCCTCAGTATTAGATTAAGTAAATTATAGTACATACCTATTATAAAATATTATACAACAATGAAAAACAAAAATGTAGACCTATGTTCATTGACAAATTTGCTTGCTGATATTGATCAGTGAAGAAAGCAGGATAAAAACCTGGAATACAATATTACTTTTATGAAATTATAGGTACATGTATATATTGCTGTGTGTGCATAGAATGCTGCCTAGAATTTACCCCAAAGTTTTAGGAGTCACTAATTTTGTATACTCGAGTTTGGATTATAGAAGTTTGTGTTGTCTTGTGAGTATGAACATTTGTATAAAAAGCATAATTAAACAATTGAGCTTCATCTATTTATATTTAGTGTTAGCTCCATATGCTTTCTATTTAGAAAAAACCTAGCAACTTAGGCCTCTCACAGATAAAATTTGTAGGATATATTCTGATTAGCTGAATCATCAAGGATAATTTTAACTTTATATGAGTTTTCCTTTTACAGTGTGTTGACATTATGATTGATAAGTTAATCACTTCATTGAAACATACTGTAGCCAAAGTATATATTTATAAAAAGATGTTTATTAGTCTTAGGAGAGTTTGTTCTCATTTGAATGATTTTCCTAAAAGATTTTATTATATCTTTTTCTAAGAGAAAAAGTGCTTTGACATGAAGCCTGAACAATATCTTCATTAAAATTGTTGGAAATCTCTTACGGGTATCAATTATTTTTAATCTGAGAACTTTTTAAAGAATCTTGTAGTTAGTGAAACCTAGTCTTCACAAGTTAAAAAGTAATAGGCCAGATTCCACACAAATATTTTTTCACTTTTATTTTTGGTTTATTACCGAAGTGTCCAACTATCCATCTTCCAACCCACATACAAAATATATGTTTTGATCACCCTACCCCCCAACTAACCTTTTTTGTCCGCAATGTCTCTACAAGTTATGAGAAGATCTTTGTATTGTACCACAAGCTTATTTAAGAGTCATGACCCAGAACTGGAGGGACCACCTCTGACCAGTGGCCCCATGGTAGGCTGTTTATCACCTCATGGGTTCACAGCTCTTCCAGGTGTATAGCCTGTGTCCCTCTATTGTCATTGAGCCTTCTTGCCCTGCAGGGGTTTCTGAGGCAGCTATTTTCCCTTACACCAGAAGCATGGCCTCATTTTCTAAGTGTCCATCCTGGCTGGTTATAATGCCTGATAGCACCTTCAATACTCCCCCAGCCTTAGGATTTTTTAAGTTTATTTTATTGATTACACTGTTACAGTTGTCCTAACATTTTTCCCTCTGCCCACCTCTTCCCGGAAAATCCCTTCCCTCTGGCAATGAACACCCTTAGTTCATGTCCAAGGGTCGTGCGCGTAAGTTCTTTGGCTTCTCCCTTTCGTATACTATCCTTAGCATCCCCCTGTCTATTTTGCTCCTACCGATTATGATTCCTGATCCCTGCAGCATTTCTCCCTTTCCCCCATTTCCCCCTTCCAGTGATAACCCACCAAATCACCCCCATACCTATGATTCTGTTCCTGTTCTGGTTGTTTGCTTAGTTTGTTTTTTATTTTGTTTTTATTTTTTAGATTTACTTCTTGATAGTTGTGAGCTTGTTTTCATTTTAATGTTCATAGTTTTGGTTTTATTTTTCTTTAAAAAATTTATTTATTTTTAGATTTTATTTATTTTTAGAAAGGGGAAGAGAAGGAGAAAGAGAGGGAAGGAAACCTCAATGTGTGGTTGTCTCTTGCACACCCTCTACCGGGGACCTGGCTCACAAACCAGGCATGTGTCCTGGACTGGGAATCAAACCTGTGACCCTTTGGTTCACAGGCCAGCACTCAATCCACTGAGCCACACCAGCCAGGGAAATCTTCTTTTTCTTAAATAAGCCCCATTAACATTTTATGTAATAATGACTTAGTGATGATGAACTCCTTTTTCTTTACGTTGTCTGGGAAACGCTTTATCTGCCCTTCCATGTGAAATGATAGCTTTGCTGGATACAGTAATCTAGGTTGTATGTCCTTGCTTTTCATCACTTCGGCTACTTCTTGCCAGCTCCTTCTTGCCTGCAAAGATTCCTTTGAGAAATCAGCTGACAGCCTTATCATAATTCCTTTATAGGTAACTCTCTGCTTTCCTCTTGTTGCTTGTAAGATTTTCTCTTTACTTTTGACTCTGGACATTTTTAATTATGATATATCTTGGTATGGTCTTCTTTAGATTCAATTTGATTGGGACTCTGTGCTTCCTGGACTTGCATGTCTATTTCTTTTGCCAAATTAAGGAAGTTTTCTTTCATTAATTTTTCAAATAGATTTCCAATTTCTTGCTCTTTCTCTTCTCCTTCTGGCACCCATATGATGTGAAGGTTGAACCTCTTGAAGTTGTCCCAGAGGCTGCTTATACTACCCTCATTATTTTCACATTCTTTTTTTTTTCTTATTCTTCTATTTGGCTATTTATTGCTTCCTTATAGTTCAAATCATTGATTTTATTCACAGCTTCATCCACTTTATGCTGTTTCCCTGTAAATTGTTCTTTATTTCAATTAGTGTATCATTCTTTTCTGACCAGGTTTTCTTATGCCATGAAGTCTTCATTAAGTTTCTTGAGCATTCGTATAACTGGTGTTTTGAACTCTGATCGATTGCTTATCTCCATTTTGTTTAGCTTTTTCCAGAGTTTTGATCTGTTCTTTCATTTGGGCATATTTCTTTGTCCCCTCATTTTGGCAGGCTCGCTGTGTTTGTTTCTATGTATTAGGCATAGCTACTTTGGCGCTGTGTCTTGGTAGTGGGACCTAATATAGTAGGTGTCCTGTAGAGTCCTCTGACACAGCCTCCCCTGTCACCCAAACCTGGTATTTAAGCTGTGCCCTTCACATGGGCTGAGTATACCCTGCTCTTGTAGTTGAGCCTTGGTTGCTATTGGCAGATCAATGGGAGGGATTTACCCAGGCCAGTCAGCTGCAAGGATTGTTTTTGACTACTTACCACCAACCTCCCCCCTCCATGGAGAATTAGCGGTTCAGGGGCAGGTTGATGAGCTCCGCAGTCATCTGTAGCCACTGGGTGTACTGGTCCTGAGACTTCCTGAGTGGTGCAAGCCAAGGTCAGCTCCCACCAGTGATTTGCCCAGAGCTGCCCTTCCTCAGCTATAAAACAATCTGAGAAGGCTGCAACTTGTGCCGAACTTGGAGGTTCCCAGGTAAAGCCAAGCTGTGAATCTAAGCTGGGTGCTGCTAGCGCCTGACCTAGAGCTCACTGAGGCTATCTGTTGCATGTTTGATAGGATTTAGTAAGTTGTGAAGTATGACCCAAGACTAGGCATTTATATGGAAGCAGGTTGTGTGGGCCTGTAAATTGGGTAGGGCAGAATCTCTGGGGATCTCCAAGGCAGGTCAAACAGTGTTAGCCAGGTTGATGGAGTCTCAAGTATGATATCAGCCTGCCAGCTCTGTGGCTCTGGGGGAGGGAGGCTCAGAAAAGGGATAATGGCCTCTGCTCGCCCCAATGCCAGATATTTCAGCTTCTCCCAGTATGCCACTAGTGCCCTTCAAGCTGCCATCCCAGTGTTGGAACTCAGAGGGAGTGAGTCTGAGTAGGTGAGTCCATGTGTGGGTTCTTTAAAAGGAACCACTTGGGACTCCAGAAGTTTCTTCCACCAACTCAATCTCCACTGGTTTTTGTAGCCAGAAGTTGTAGGGTTTATCTTCCTGGCTTGGAACCCTGGATTGAGGGGCCTAATGTGGGGCTGGGACTCCTCAGTCCTGAGATATCCCTCCCAAATATTTATTTACCACACGTGGGTAAGAGACCAGCCCATTCCACTTCTGCACCCCTCCTGCCAGTCTGGATGGATACAATTTCTTTAATTCCATAGTTGTCAGACTTCCATTCAACTCGATTTCTGACAATTCTGAGTGATGTTTGTTCTACATTTTAGTTGTAATTTTGATGTTGTTGTGTGAAGAGGTGAGCCATGTCTGCCTATGCTGCCATCTTGACCAGAAGCCCAAATTAATATTTTTGTTGGTTATACTGACTCATAGATTCAAAGGTTTTTTCCTACTGCTTTCTCTTTAAAACATTAAGACATGTATTAATATCAGGGACCATGTCTTAGCTAGATTAATGGAAAGTACTTTTCTAAGTATTTACCATTATCTCCTGTTAAGACATTAGTTTAGTTGAAACCTTGGCGTGCCATGCCTCTTGATAACTTAAATAGTGAACTAATGTACTTTTGTATATTTCAATAGGTGTAATATATAAACTATTTGATACATAAACATTTTAATGAATACTTGTTGTTTTTTCTCTCCTCCCCTTTCCTAGTAAATTAAAAATTATTTCAAAAAATATTTAGAAAGCAATTTTGTTTTATATAATAAGAGACATGTAATAATTTCATTATTTAAATGATTTGTGGGGGGAGGTGTGCTTGGCAGCTTGTTAATATACATAAACTGATATAACTAAAATTATTAATAAAGTGAATTTATTTGTAAAAAGTATAGCGTAGGTTTTTTTTAAATAGCATTATTTATCATAAGGTACCACTACAAATAGCACAACTTTCATCCTTAAGTTAGTTGTAGTACTGTTAATATACTAATAGCTTAACTCCCCAGGATAAAAATAAAAAATATCAAAATAGCAACAAAAATTCTGTCTGTTTCCATGTGTACATATTTCCATTTGCTACATTTTTTTTAATCCTCACTGAGGACAGTCTTACTGATTTTAGAGAGAGGCTAGGGGAGAGAGAGAGAGAGAAACATTGATGTGAGAGAGAAACACTGGTCAGTTACCTCCCAGATGCTCCCTGCTTGGGGACCAAACTGGAAACCTAGGCATGTGGCCTGACCCAGAATCAAACCTGGGCACTTTTGTTTATGAGACCACACTCCAACTGAGCCACAACGGCCAGGGCCATTTGCCATGATTTATAGCCACACAATTTATTGACTCTGAGTAAAAGAGGTTATTTGAATTGGTTTATTTTAATTCAGTTCATAACTTTTCCTGATAGAAAACCAGGTTTTGGGAGCACTCTAACAGTGTGCTATCGCTCGGCTCTCATCCTTTCTGTTTAAATAATGCAAGTACTTTGATGGAAACCTGGAGAAGCTCTACTGAGTACCATGTAATTAATCCAAGTAAAAAGTCTCGAACACGCCAGATGAATACAAGGCCAGCAGCGCAAGATATGTCTTGTCAGATCTGCTACTTAGACTACCCTAACTCTGTGAGCATCTTGTGGGGTTAGGGTTAGGGTGAGCTCTAACTCTCTTTCAGAGGATAAGTCACCTTTCATTACTCAAACAAAGGAGGATCTGGGAGTCGGGTTGTGTAAAGCAGTAACATGTTAATACACTAAGGATAAGAGGAAGAAATAATAATAAGAGCCTATTCTAGCCCCCTTCTCCCCAGTTTGTTTTTTTTAAGCAGCAATTTATCCAAGTTGTCATTGCACATCTCAGTTTTTTCTGAGCTTATTTCACCACACAGGAGGATTGGGTAATAGGTAGGCAGTTGAGTAGAATTATTTTTCATCCAAATTAAAATAGATTTAAAACTAAGTTTTTTAAATATATCAATATATCCGAAGCACTTATAAAATGTTTGTAATTCTAGTTCACCAGGGATATTTCAGGATTCTTCACAACAAAAGATTTTCACTTACACAAATCCATTCTAATGGAGATCCTTAAATACAGCAAGTACCTGGCAGCAGAGTTGGAGCAGATACCAGACTAATTGATATTTCTCTTCAGTAACAGCATGCCTCTTAAAATCTGTTTAATTTAGATGATTTACTTTAGCATGTCTGGTAAAGAAGTTTTAGACTTAAATAAACATACTCTTCCTATGAAGGTCTTATTTTATTAATAACCATATAAAAATTATATATGTGACATATATTTAGTTACTTGGAATTTACTACTTAAGATATGTGAAGATATCTAAGAAATCACATAAGTCTGCAATAATTATAATTATGAGCAACTCTTTCTAATAATTACTCTATAGAGATTTATGTGTGTATCTTTAAAGAGGCCCATTTGCTGGGAACTAATTTGTTCGTTTCTACAAGTTCGTAGAAAAGAAGTTTTAAAAGAAAGTTAATTGAGAACTCTGAGAAAAATAGAAACATCGTGTGTTAAAATAATTTAGTTGATAAAATGTTTAATTGATTTTTAAATTCTCAAGCTTTGATCATAGCTCTAATACTAGGTATTTGACTTAGGGTAGTAAATCATTTCCTTTCATTAGGTTTCAGTTTTATCTTTCAAATGGGTTGAATAAGACATTCTTTCACACCTTTCAGCCTGAGGATTTTAGGTATCCCCTCTCCTTAAATCATAACTCTATCTTGAGCATTAAAAAAGACAATTAAATTCATGTTTTAACCATTTTATTATCCTTCTTTGACAGATTCTCTTTGCCAGTTGACATTTATATAGTATTTACAGTTTATAAATCTCTGTGAACTAATGTTTAGGTTCACATAATTTGTCCCAGGTTATAGAAGATTTTCTTACTTCTTGGCCTTTTTCCTCCTGTTCTATTGTAGCCAGCTCCTCCTTTGTTTAAATCTAAATGTAATTTCAGTACCGAAGCTACCTGCTTACAAATATCCCCTGTAATTTTTCTTAGTGTCTTTAGTCTTGTCTAATAGTCTCAGCCAATTAAAACTGAAAGTCACCCATTGTGACAGCACGGATGGAACTGGAGAGCATTATGCTAAGTGAAATAAGCCAGGTGGTGAGAGACAAATATCGTATGATCTCACCATTACCAGAACATAATCAACAAAAGAAAAAAGCAAGCAAAATATAACCAGAGTCATTGAAATTAAGAACAATCTAACAATAGCCAGAGGGGAGGGGGAAGGGGACAGTGGGGAGAAGGGCTTTCAGGAACTACTGTAAAGGTCACATGGACAAAACCAAGGGGGAGGGTGGAAGCAAGGGAAGGGGCTGGGTTTGGAGGGGATGGGGAGGAAGGATGGGGAGAAAATACAGACAACTGTAATTGAACGACAATAAAGTAATTTGAATTAAAAAAACTGAAAGTCACAACTGAAGATTTGCAGTATAAAATTTGCTTGCACTTGTAACTGATGATGGCAACTCACCATTCATTCACTCATTCATTGAACACAACAGGCACTACTCTGAGTCTTACAAACACAATGGAGAATAAGGCTATAAATGCCTGCTTCAGATAATACACAGATTAGCTGGGCAGATAAGTAAAATCCCATGTAAGAAAGAATGGTAACCACTATTGAACAGGGCCTGATGCTGCAGGAACATGTTGGAGAGACCCCTAACCTTATTTTGGGTCAGGGAAGTCTTCACACAGGGACTGACGTGTGAACTAAGCTTTGTAGCTGTGGCAGTTTTGAAGGCAGCTGTGCTCACTGCTGTACCACCAGTGCCCTTGGTAGTTAGTAAAAGGCAGCAAGAAACGCAGAAGCCGAAGGAAGAGAATACACTTTCAAGAATAGTGAACAGTACTAAAAACTGTAGTGAAAATAACTAAAAAGTGAATTAGGGATTAACAGGACATTTACTGATGATCTACAGAAGTTATTTTTAGTGGTGTGGTAACAGTGTGGTAAGATGTAAAACCATACCGCATTGGACATACAACCATACGTCATTGACTTGAGGGCAGGAAAGGAAGTGCAGGAAGAAAATACAAACCAGTTACTCTTTTTAGAAACATTTAGCGGTGTGAGTGGCAGGACAAGAAAGCAAACAGAGCAACATGGGCTGGAAAGTAAGTTAAAGAGTTACGGACACTGCCAAGCATTGTGAAAAATATAATCATGATGAAACTAGGATTTCTTTTCTCACAGTTTTTGGAGTAGTGTAGAAGGAGAATTTTCATCTCTTCCGTTCGGGAATGAAATGTCACCTGAGATTTCCCCGCTGAAGCTTTGTTACCCAGACGGGTGATCTCTGTACTTGTGTGACTTCCATGTTTCCATTCCTGCTGCCCTCTCCAAACACCGATACTTGGGTTTCATTAACATACAATACATATTCGATACCTTTATTCTCCTAGAATGCTACTTTAGCTTTACACAGTGCCACATGAAAATAGTTTATGTTTTTGTTTTTTTTGTTTGTTTGTTTTCTTTAGTAAAGCCTCTGATGGCTTGGTTTATATAACCATTTGGAGTTAACTATCCTGAATGGTCAAAACAATCACCCAGAACTTTGGAGAACTTTCTAAGTTGATAGATCCCCTCACTCTGTACTGTGGCAATGTTATAATAATGTCTGAAGTCAAATCAGTAAGATCTGGTTCTACTAACCCCTCACTCCACTAGAAAATATATATAGCTTGGGTTATAATATTTCATTTTTATGAAGTAAAGAATTTGTCTTTTCTCACTGAAAATGAGAACAGGCTGACAGTGATCAGAGGAGAGAGGGGAGGTAATAATGGGGGGGAAGGGTGAAGGGTTTACAGGAACAATTATAAAGGACACATGGACAATAACAAGGGGGGTGGAAACAGGGGAGGGAGGCAGGGAAGGCTGGAGTGGTGGGGAAGAGTGGGGGGAGAAGGCAGAAAACCGTATTAGAAAAAAAAAAGCATTTGTCTTTTCTAGGAATAAAATTTGTTGAATAGATAAAGACAGTGTTGAAGATCGTAAGGTAGTCTACCCTCCATCCCCACCCAAGTACCTCCGAATCTTTTTCTCCTGAGTACACTGAACATGTGTGACCTAAGTCCAACTCTATCCTCCTTTTACCTCCTTCCATTCTACAGATGAAGTAATGATATTCTGATGATTTGCTCTGTCTCTGTGAACAAAATGGCTTCAACTGTAGAGATATATGCATAACCTCTGACGCAGGAAAGATAATTCTTAACGTTCTCAGTGCTCTTGGACATTAGTTCTGTGCACGTAAAATGGCAGAGATAAATGAAACTTTTAAGTGTGTGTGTTGTTCCTTCAGTGCTTTTTTTCAGGACCATTAATTTTTGATGTCGGTAATATTTCAAATATTTTTAGTGTATTCTTGGTTATATTTATTTGTGATATAAACAGAGATAAGTTTGATGAATAGATTATCTGATCCCCTGAGTCAGGGAAAGGGCCGGGGAGGCATAAGGCAGTGAGGGACAAGTGTGTCCCAGGAGGAGGAGGGAAAGGGAAATGAGACAGATAGGAGCACACCCAGGTGTGTCCACGACAATGACACAACTCAGGAGCCCAATGAATGGGTCTGTATACCACACGTGAGCTTTCACTGTGTCTTTAGACATGCATGTGTGGTTTATTTTTCTAATTTATTTTATTTAGTCTTACCTATGTAGTTAGCAAAGTTACTGAAAAAAAGTCTTTAAAGAATAAAAAGCTTTCTTTCTATCTTGTGATCTTATATGGGTCCTGGTATGATGTTTCAAAGGTAGAGGTGGCTTGTCATGATCACTTAGTGACCATCGTGACCTTTAATCTCTCAGTCTTGGGGATTCTTGCTGAAAATAATAAAGCACATGAGAATGTGTATGTTTGTGAATTATGAATAAAATGTTTTAGAATTCATGATGCATCATTCTACTATATTTTGTCCTTTTACAGAACGCCCCTTCATAGCCTTTAAAATCCAATACGCTTCCTCAGTGACCTGGGAACAAGGTAGCACCAGTGGTGAGAATGGACTCTTTTGTGTCCCAGATCTTTTTTTCGTGGACAAGAATATTGATTTCCCAAATATTCACCTTCACTTTTTTTTCCTCCATTGAGGTGTCTCATTTGCATAATTATCTGTTCTGTTTTTGTAAACAAAATGCTTCAACTTTAGAGATATATGGGCAACTTCTGATGCAAGAAAGATAATTCTTAATGTTCTCAGTGCTCTTGGACATTAGTTCTGTGTGCGTAAAATGGCAGAGATAAATGAAACCTTTAAATGTGTGTATTGTTCCCTCAGTGCTTTTTTGGGGGACCATTAATTTTTGATGTCAGCAATACTTCAAATTTTTTGTGTGTATTCACATACATCTCTAGAGAAAGAATCTCAAAATTTTCTCTTCTTTTCTCCTGCTTTCTTCTTGTTTCTTGATGGTCCACGATGCCCACTGTGGTGGTCAGTACACTGAAACCAAACTGACTAGGTGGGAGCAGGATGTTCTGCCATTTTTCTATCAGAGGTGTCAAAGTCATCTTCACCAGGGGCCACATCAGCCTCACAGTTGCCTTCAAAGGGCCGAAATAATTTTAGGACTGTATACACGTAACTACTCCTTAACTGTTAAGGAGTTGAAATTACATTCGGCCCTTTGAAAGCTACCATGAGGCCAATATGGCTCCTGGTGAAAATGACTTTGATACCCCTGGTCTAGATCTTTGATCTGCACATCAAATCAGGGGCTGATCAGCACACACTGGTTTAACCTGCCCACGAGATTCACAGCAAATGTCCTAACTCTGTGATCATCAGTGATTTCAAATTTGCTGATGTAACCCTGTGTTGTCCTCACAGTTAGAAACGGAACGATGACTTTGGAGCATGACCTAATGAAAACTGGGTGTTTGCCTCTCTTTTCAGCATTATTGATACTCTTGAGAGCATCAGCCAGGACATTATGGTGACACCACAAATGAGGAAAAGAAAAGAAATAAAGAACTACCTTTACTTATTTTGTGAATGAGTTAGAATAGTTGTCCATCTAAATAGCACCATATTTTAAACTTGATAAATATTTTCCTTTTCATTTGGTCTGTAAAACCAGTCTTAGGAATCTGATACATTTTCTTCCATGGTTGCTTCTAAGCATTTTTTACGTAGCTGATGTGCTACACTACAAAATTTTGTATTCTGACGGTTTGCATCCAATGTAAGCAACATCAGAGATCCCAGAAGCATATTTTGAATAACAGCTAGTTAGAAAATGTAACAATAAATACCACTTATGAGAGCCACTAAAAGAGTAAAAGAGCAAAGAATAAACTTGGCAAGAAATATGAAAGATCTATATCTATATGAAGAGGCACTTTAAAATATTAAGGGAAAAAATGATGACTTGAATATTTGGAAAGATATAATAAATGGTAAAATGTTGGACAAGGACAATAGATGGATGGGGAAGGGCGAGAACTAACTCTACCAAATATGAGAATAGGCAGGGACGTGGGACAGGATAGAACCAACTGTGAATTAAGAAAATGCAGTGTATTTAGAGGAGTCATTTCAGATCAGGTGGATTATTCAGTAAATGCTGTAGGAGCAATTAGGGAGCCATCCAGGGTGGGAATGTAGATTTCTCCCTAACTCCTTATATCAGAGTTAATTAACTTAGAAGCCATAAATTTTAAAACTAGTACACTTTGCTATAAAATAAAGAGCATCTCATGGCAACAAAATGTGAACATTCAAAATTGAAGCTGAAAGAAAATACTTTCCATGCTTATAAATGGCCAATTTTCTAAATAAGGAAAATTCCCTCTAAATCATTAAGAAAAACAGTAGGAAAATGTGCAAAATAGGTAGAGAGTTCATGCAAAGAAATATGCAGCCCTAAATCTTGTTTCAAATGATTAAACTTCACTCATAATTAAAGAAATGAAAATCAGAACTAATGAAGTTGGTTCACCTTCACCTGCTCCACTGGCAAAGATTAAGGAGTGAGGAAGCATACTATGTCAACATGGCTGTGAGAAACCAAGTTGTGCTGAACATGATCATTGCTACAACTTCTTTGTGTAGAGTGTGATAATAATTTGTCAACTTGTAAATGTATACCTGTTTATACGTGTACAATTTGTCCTAAGATACAATCGTGTGGTCACAAAGATATATAAATAGTGCAGCAGCACAGTAGGCAAAAAATAGTTTAAATGTCCATTAAATCTATTAAATAATAACAATTTTTTAAAACTAAGATGCAGAATAGAGTGTGTGGTACTCTTAGTGGGTGTACCTGTGCGTGTTGGAGCATCTCTGCAAGATGATGTAAGATACTGCAAATAGTGAACACTTCCCGGTAGAAAAGGAGAGGACAAGGATGAGAATTAGGGAGACTTATTTTTTAATGTAAACTCATGCTCTTAAATAATTGTCTTTAACTATGAGCCTAAATTACTAATTCATCTGACAATAATTTGTTAGTAGATATTATGAAATATTCTTAAACTAAAATATGGTAACCACTATTTGTCTTTTAAAATACAGTCCTCTGGACTCTCTAATGTTAATGTACTTGCTTCATGTCCCATTACAGAATACAGGATACTTCATTTAGTCATCCTTCAAATTAATAGTACTTCCGATCATACTGAGTAATGTAAGATTAGATTAAATGTTACTATTTTTCTTAGCTATCTGAATAAATCTCTTGATTTTCATAATATTTTATTAATTTTCTAGTTTAGCTATATTCCATGCAGGTCCATTAGGCTCTATGTTTGTGTGATATATTTTTAATAACAGCCTTATTGAGATAATTCACATATCATACAATTTCCTTATGTAAAATACAGCCACAGTTTGCATCTATTGCCACAGTTAACTTTAGAATATTTTCATGACCCCAAAAGTAAACCCTGTTCCCAGTCACTTCTTCTTTTCCCCAGCCACCCGCCCCCCCCAGTCCTAGGAAACCACTAATCTACTTTTGTTCCTCTATGAATTTGCCTATTCTGAACCTTTCCTGTAAATGGAATCAAACATATGTGGCCTTTTATGACTGGCTTCTTTCACTTGTGATAATGCTTTCAAGATTTATTTATATTATATAGTATGCATTGATATTTTATTCCCTTTATGACTGAATAATATTCCATTACATGCATAATCTACATTTTGTTTCTCCATTTGTCAGTTGATGGACATTCGGGTGGTTTCTACTTTGGAGCTATTGTGGACAACGCTGCTGTGAACAGTTGTGTATAAGTTTTTGTGTGGACATGTTGGCCTAGGGGTGGAGCTGCTGGATCATATGGTGACTATGCTCAGTTTGGGAAAGTGCTTGAGCGTTTTCCAACGCTCCTGCACCATTTTACACCCCGCCACAGTGTATGAGAGTTCCAGTTTCTCCACATGTTTTATCAACACTTGTCGTCATCTGTCTTTTAGATTATAGCTGTCCTAGTAGGTAGGAAGCAGTGTCTCATTGTGGTTTCGATGTCCATTTCCCTGGTGGCTAAGGATATTGAGCATCTCTTCAGATGTTTATCCATATATGACATATTCTTATATGTAATACAAACTGTTCTTTCCTAAAATTATAAATATGTACTATAGATGCACTTCTCATTAATTTAGGTGTTTTGTGTCTAGTGAATTTGTATGTCCAGATTGACCACCTAGAAGTTCACTTTAGGGGCCTGTCTAGTCTTGTCAAAATGAACATTTCTGCCACTATGAGAAATGTGACCGAACAGGGCCTTATTAAGTCACCATGTAATATAGGGATTTTTCTGATAATATAGTTCAAGAGCCCATGCACTGTATTTTGTTGCAGTATTTTGCTGGCCTTAACTGTGGACATAAGTTTTGAATGCAGTGTTGGAGTGAATATTTAACTACCAAGATAATGGAGAAAGGCATGGGATACGCAAAGAGGACATTTTTTAAATTGGTCTTGTTGAATTTCCCAAAGTGCTTAGACTCTTGCACAGATATAAACAGGTGAAGCATGCAGGATTATGAATTTCATGGGAAATTTTTTCTAGATTAAAACAACTAAAAGGTAATTGGGGCTTTTTTTCCCTATTTGCAATGTGACATGCCGGTTAGAGATCCAATTCAGATAGCATTTCCACAGTAGGCTTTATCATTTGCACATATCAGGTACAACCTGGCGAGCAATTTTGTCATACTTCTTGTTCTTCTCAAGTTTATATTGAAAATCCAATTTAGGTCCGCAGTTCTAGTTACTTTACGGTGATAAACACACTCACACAGATACATTTCCTTTCATAGAAGGTGATTATGATCCCAGAAATGTTGAGGTATTCTCCCAGCAAAATCTCTGACAATGGCAAGCATTCAGTAAATGATTGTTGAATAAAGACAGTTGAAATTTCAGTCTTTTTCAGACTATTTCATGTCCTGCTCATGGTTGTGATATCTTAGTGAATGACAACAGAATTGTGTAAGTATTTTTGATAGATTATGCATGTTAAATATTGATTGATTCAACCAAATTAATTTTGGTTCACTACCTCAAAGGAGGTGAAATTTTAAAATCTAAAGAGATTTTCTAATCTACATTCCTTTGTAGTACAAAGGCCCATTCGAAACTTGGTTTAATGCCTAGTCACTATTCTGGTACTCTCGGCAAGGCCTGATAGACTTCGGTAAACCTTGGAAGTGGAGAATAGGATATATCACTGTGCCTGCTGAGTCCCCCTGGGAAGCAGATGCCAGGCAGTGTTATAAAGGACAGAGGTTTACTGCAAGACCAGCATCCATGCAGAATAAAGTGCTCCTGCTACCGTCACCACCACAGGAAGATCATTACCCTTTGATGCAGACAAAAACAAGTCACACATGGACAGGGAAAGGATGACATTGAAACAGATGTCCATCACCAAGTGGTTTGGGGTCAGTGGAAAATTTTTGTACATGACAGTGTCGAACTGAACTGCAAAACAAAATTTGTTATTACTGACCACCAGAGGCAGAAACTGGAAAATGCCCTGCGCTATGTCAGCTATAAGGTTTTATGAGCTTAGAACAGAATTTTATATCAAAACCTGGTCATCATTGAGCTGCCCCAGAACATGGCCTTGTTGTCATTGCTCCAGATGCCAGCCCTTGTGGCTACATACTAAAGAAGAAGGTGGGAGCAGGATGCAGGCACTGGTGTTGGGTTTTATGTGGATGCCACTGAAGACCCTTGAAAAACTACCTACAGAATGTGCTCTTGTGTGACAGAGGAGCTTCCCCAGCTCACAAATGCCATTTTTCCAGTGGACCCCCAAAGAATGGGCAATCCAAAGAGACCATGGAGCTCTAGCCTGCGCTTTGAAGACTCCTGAACAACAGGAATCTGTGTCAGCATTTGCTCCAATTTACAATCAGTGCTTTGTTCTTAGGGCAAAAAAGCATTATAGTATTTCCAATTTAGGGCAGTTTTATAGCCATAGCATTGAAATTTCATTTTATGAATGCTGAAAATACCCTTGGCTAAAACTTCCTAATAAACTATTTTTATTCTTGCTTTCAAGTGCCTGATCACAGATTCAAAAGTTAAGGTACCAGTGTCTAAAAACAAAGAGCTTTCTCAAAGTAAGTGATTTCTCTTAAGTTTTCCATTTTGATGAAAGGAGTTCTATGTATTAATAGAAATATTAATTTTTGTATAAAAATACTCTGGACAATGAGAGATGCTTTCACTGTAACGTGGGTTATGATGTTGCTGTGATGCTAACAGCAGCTCCTCCAAGCACGCAGCTGCCTCACTGCCACCTGGAGGGGCCTCACCAGAGCTCCCCAGGCTCCACATCCTGTGCAGGTGCAGTCCTGGGTCTGCAAGGTGCCAAACTGTGTGGTCATTACAGCAAGAGAGAAGGAAAGTAGCTCTGCCTTCCCATTCACTTAAAAAAAAAAAAAAAAAAACTATTGGAATATTCCCCAAAAACAGTGTGCCTTGAGTCCAAAAATGTTTCAAAGTTTGGTAAAATAGTTCTTTTGGATGTTAGTTACACTTTGTTCTTCCTCCCAAGGACCCAAAGCTATTATCAGTGGCTAGGTGACCGTCACCATCCTGCACTAGCCGCACTACTGCCTTCCCTGCAGAGGGCTCCTCATCTGGCCGGCTGCCTTGCAGGCTTCTTGTCTGAGGATGAGATGCCCTCTGCACACAGACTTTTGTCATCAGTACCCCCATACCTAGAGGGTTTTTTTTTTTAAGCTTGGCAGTAAACACAGGTTAAGTCCTTTCCCAGGCATCTCTTCAATCCTAAAATAAATAAATAAATAAATAAATAAATAAATAAATAAATAAATAAATAAATAAGGCTTGAAATAAGAATGGTCAAACTTTGAGAAAATCCACTTGACATAAGCCAAATCATAAATGTACAGAGAGGTGGCTGACCAAAATTAGGAGGAAAGAAAAATAGACAGTGTGGAAGTTTGCTAGTTATTACTCCAAGATGCATTCCCTCCTTCTTCCAAATTATGAAAGGTCACATGGGCATGAGGTTCCCCAGCCAGGACTACATTGCCCATGTTCCCTTGCACCGACGAGTCACCAGGTGGCTGAATTCTCACCAATAGGACATTGAGCAAACGTGTTAGGTGCAACACTAGTGCCATTTGCTTAAAATGAAATCTATGCTTCCTTTTTTCCCCCCATTCCCACTGAGTGACCAAGCCAGATTTGGGAAAATAAAACAAAGATATGGGAATGAAGGAAGAGAGAAAGGGAAGAAGGGGAGGAAGGGAGAAAATAAAAGGGAAAAAGAGTTGCCTTCTTAAGCACCAGAGGTTGTGGACTGAGATGAATACCCACCTACCTGCCGTAATTGCCTGTTATGATACGATGTTAACAATACTATACTATATATTTGAAAGTGCTAAGAAAATGGATCTTAAATGTTCTCACCACACACAGACAAAAAGGTAGTTATGTATTAACAATTAATAAACTTTACTGTGTTAACTAACCATTCTGGGTTGTTAACTAACCATATTGTGGTAATCATTTCTCAATACATGTGTGTATCAAATCTTCATGCTGTGCCCTTGAGTGTACACATGTTATATGTCAATCATATCTCAATAAAACCACAGAAAGATAAAAGAGACAACAGTGGAGTCACAACAAGCTAGATCAACAAAAGTGGAGGAACATCTAGTGAAAGAAAACCTCTTCCTGGAAGCCAGATATGTTTGCTATTAAATCTGTGAGTGTAAATCAACTAAGGAGATTGGTAACATAGAGTCCAAACTCCATCTGGAAATTCTGATTTCAATTCATCTTTAATGTAGGTACTAGGAAATTTCTAAAACACTGCTCTCAGGTGCCACAGCTGCGCCATCTAATACCCAAATGTGCCTGAAGTGGCTAGACTCACCCACTGTAAAGTGGAATAAAAGAACTGAGTTCTGGCTGGATACCTCAGTTGGTTAGAGCGCCATTCCAATACGCCAAGTTTGCAGGTTTCATCTCCGGTCAGGACACATACAAGAGTTAATCAGCGAAAGCATAAATAAGTGGAACAACAAATCGATCTCTTTCTCTCACGTCCTCTCTCTCTAAAATCAGAAAAAAACATTAAAAAAAAAAAACTGAAGACCAGTAGAAATCTATAAGAAGCCTCAGGAAATAATAGGCTCATTTATTATCTTCCAGTGAAACTTTGCTTCTAGGTTGCTATTCTGCAAAAATAGTACCATTTTGTATATTTCCTTGTTTAAAGAAACATTTATAGGGTATGAATTAGGATTTCAATCTTTCTCTTATTTGCTTATTTATAAGTTTTTTCTTATGATAAATACTAGAAAGAAACTTCCTTAAATCATCTCTCCAATTTATTCTATACTCCTAATTACAGAAGTCTAAACTAATGAGGTTCCCTCTACCTTCCCCTGCCTCAATTACTGTATCATTCATGGAAAATAGAACACCCTGTAGCAAAAGCAAATCCCTACTTATCCCTATAGACTCAGTGAAATCTCACTACCTCCAGGCAGCCTTCCATGATCACTCCTGGCAGATTCAGTGCTCCAATGCACTCTTTAATAGTCTCATGGACTATTACAATTTATAAATTAGATGTTCTTTCTATTGAGCACAAGGGCTGTGATTTGTTCCATTCTGGAGTCTCAATAACTCTAGCACCTAGTATATTATGTGGTCCAAAGACACCAAATGATATTGTTAATTGGTAAAATCAATGAATGAATGAAGGAGTAAACAAATATCAACTAATATGTGGTAAGGAAAACATCCTGGGCTTTATTTGCAGAGTAGATACCAATTTTTGGCTGCATCACTTTCCAGGTTGCAGACCAGTGACCAGCAATCACACACTCTTCAAAGACATGTCATATTTAGTTACCACAATGTTTAAAATATTTTAAAGTGACTTCAGTTGAAGACACACTGACATGTGTCTTTCAATTCAGTATTCAGTCCTGCCCATCCATTTTTGTCTTGCTTCCACCACACTGATGTATTTCTGTGACCATCTGGGCTCAGAAAGGCATATGAGTCAGCCACCAGCCTTTCCTGGACTCAGATCCTTGGCTTCTGTTTCTCAGCTACTGCACTCATGCCGCCTGCTGCCCAAGACCTCCCCTCCACCTCCCAAAGGCATCCTTAGATACATAAATATATACATTCCAAAACCCTCAGCATCTCTCTTTAGCACTCACCTTGGGCTTCTCTGACTGAGTTTGAAATCTATCGCTTTTCTAGCTTGGTGCCTTCTCAGGACCCCAGGTGGAGGTCTCCTATCTCCCCAAGGCTCACAGGATTGTTAGGGCACAAACACCAGTCTGACACATTCAAACTATGTGACCTTGGAAGAGTCTCTATTTCTAAACTTTGGTTTCCTTATCTGTAAATAGGAATTCACACCTTCCTTGATTTATTGGAAGAATTAAGTGAAAAGAATATCTTAAAACATATTATGTAGTTTTGGTGAACTAGCAGATCCTTATTAAATTCTATCTTCTTCAAGTTGTTTGCAGCAAAGTTGCCCCAGTAACAGAACCTGTGTGAGTTCATAGTGAGCTTCTACTGTGTTAGTCTTTTCCAATGTGAACCCTTACACAAGGACAACCACAGACTATGTATTAGGTACTATTATTCCTATTTTGCATTAAAAGACACTGAAGCTCAGATAAGTTAAATTATTTGCCCATCATAATAAATGGCACACATCTGTAAGGAATGCTTTTGGCTACAAGCAATGAAAGTATCTTTTATTGCATTACAGGGAATTACAAACCCGATGACCCCAGGGCTGGGTCAGCAACTCAGTCTGGTAGGGGCACTAGGTTGAGGCCCTGGCCTCCCACCATCCTCCCTCTCTTTGGCCAACGATAACTACAATTGTTTTATCCATTTACAGATGCAACATAGAAAGAAATAGAATTGTGGCAAAAAGAAAATGACTTTCTCCTCGTGTTGTTCTGTTTTTGTTAGGAAGAGCATTCCTAGAAATGCCCTGGAGACTTCCCCTTTGAGTGCCGGGGACAGACCTGGGGCACCAGCCTAAGCTGGAAAGAAGCTGGGAAAGTTAGAATCTTGCTTTCTTGTCCTCTCTGTGAAAAGCTGGGGAGAGAGAAGGAGGCTGATAATGGGGGTTAGATGAGCTGTGTCTGCCACAGGCTGATTGAGAGAACCAGGATTCCAGTGCAAGCCTGTTTGACTTCAAAGAACACGTCTCTTTCATTACTCTATACTATACTTGTAGTTACATGCCTGTAAATTAATTTATAGGAATTTACTACATTAGTGAAAAATCCAAACTGAGGTTTTTATTTCTATTCTAAACTCTTTCAAAGTAAGCCTGATTTCTCTCTCTAGTGACCCATGTTAAAAATACCGTATATAAATAAACCATTTACCTTTATGGATAATTACTCTCTTGAAAATATGTTTTCTCTTTGATATCAAAGATATGAGTGATGTTATAAAGCAGGAGTCATTAAATTGGCAGTAGACTTCAGATATATTTAAATTAGAGGAGGATGGATTATATGCTTTTAGAAAATCCATTTCATATTTTTGATCATAAATTCATGTAACCTAGGTAACATGTTTCTACTATGCCTTTCAACCAAATATGTCTTCAACATTTTCAAATTTTAAGCCAGAATCTTATCCCAAAGGTTTTTTGTGTTTGTTTTAAGACTAAAGTTGCATGTCAATTTATTTTAGTAATCCATTGCTGTTTATCAAGGTATAAATATATAAAAGACTAGAATATGTCAATCAAAAATTTTTAAGATAAGTATTTGCTTATTAAATTAATTTTACTATTAAAATGCAATTCAGATCCAAGTTTTATTTCAAAGTTAAAACAGTTATTCAGTCTTTCAAGAAATCATTGTATTTGCTTTATTAAAGGGAAAAAGAAGTGAAAGTTTATATAAAAATTAGCAAGAAAGTTATTTTAGGGCATAAAAGAACAATCCTTCTCTGTTTTAGTATAGAAATCACCATGATAAACTATACTATCTGTCAATGATGGAGCAGTTTGTCTGGTTTAATATTTCACATTTTGATTTATGGAATCACCTACTCTCTGTTATTGGTATATAAGGAAGGGGTAGATTACAAATATTGTTTTCAGATTTGTCATCTGACAACAAGACATTTCTAAAGAAACATCAAAGCAATATTATCTGTAGGGGTTCTAAAAAATCCCCCCTTAAAAAAAGCTTCTAGTACCTGATGGAAACAGAGCTTATACTGGAGATGGTTACAAAGTGCTGGGAGCAGCACTAGTTCAAGGCTACATTCATTACAACTGCATTCAGCTCTTTGCAACAGAAACCCAACTCAGAATAGCTTTTCCATGTGAGAGTGTATTGTTGCACATAACAACACATTGAGAAAAAGCAGTCAGGGCAGGCATGGCACCGAAGTGATATCATCAGGGGCTCAGCTCCACAAACCGTAACGTGCGGGCTTTCATCCTCATGGTCACAAGCAGCCTTCGCTGAGAGATCATCAGTTTTACTCCAAGTGGGATGAAGAAGGAAGGGGCAGGGAGGGGTTGCTGTACAGGTGAGGTCTGGCCTATAGTCCCAAAAATACCACTGTGAAATTCTATATCATAATTTTAAAACCATTGATTCTAGTCTTCTCCTTTTTAAGTGAAAAAATTAAAAACTGTGAGATCAAATGGTGTTCTCTAAGTGGCCCATCTAGTTATATTTAGAACAAAAGTAAGTCCTTTAACTCCTGCACTAGTGTCACCTATATTGCATACACCACTTTCTAGCTGTTGGGCGGGCTTCCTTTGGAATACCAATGATGATGGCCCTGGGTACTGCTCTGTACCCTGAAGGAGAAAGGTTAGCAAAGGTGGAGTCATTGACTCATGAGAATCTTTACAGTATGGATACCCAACTAGTGGCGCATCTTTCTCTATCACCCACAGGGTCAGCTCTTGGATCCTTGGCATCAAAGGCCAGAACATGAAGAAATCTGGGTGAAGAGAGCAGTGCTCACAGCTCTGATGATTATGGTGGTAAATGTGGTGGAGGCTCCATGGTAAAGGGAGAGGGAGATGAGGGTTTTGAGTGGAGAAAAGAACAGTTAATTTTGAAAATGTGGACGTTCTTGCCCCAGCTGGTGTGACTCAGTGGACTGAGCACTGGTCTGAGAACCAAAGGGTCACCAGTTCAATTTTTCCAGTAGGGGCACGTGCCTGGGTTGTGGGCTAGGTTCCCCAGTGTAGGGTGTTCAAGAGGCAACCGACATTGATGTTTCTCTCCCTGTCTCTCTCCCTTCCTTCCCTTCTGTCTAACAATAAATAAATAAATTTTTTTTTAAAAAAAAGAAAGGAAAATGTGGAGGTTCTTATTATCTTTTCCACAGTTTTGTGCACCCCATCAAAATATGAAGAAAAATGCAAAGATCTTATTTGACATCCTGTTACTGCATAAATAGAGAAGAGAGGTCATAACTATCATTTAAATTGCACAGATGGCCTACTGCTTTAACCACTACCAAGAAGCTTATGTAGTTGTGGCTATACAGAGACAAGTACCAAATTCCTGGCATCTAAATCGGTGGGTCATGGAGCTCAGTCAGATGACTATGGACTGGGAGAGCAGCCATGCAGTTAGTCAGAACTCAGCTTGAGGAAGCCGACACCCCCGGGTGTGCGGGCAGATGGCCTCAGCACGCCTTCATGCTTAGTCAACATGGTGTTAATCTAGGACCAAAGGAGCAGGTGGCTACCAGAAGCCATGCAAGTTCCTTCAGAAATCACTGAGTTACAGGAAAGTAAGAATTGTCTCAACATATCAGAATCTCCATAGTGCTTATTTTTAATAATTGTACTTTTTACAGAATAGACCTTGTGGGGGACGGCAAGATACTATTACCAAACACGCCCCCTCCCACCCGGGGTCCCTGTCATTGTGCATTCTTTGCCCGCACCCAGGGAATTGGAATCATGGATCTCAATGCCAGAGTTTGGTGAAAAGGAAAGGAACTATTTGTTCAAAGGTTATACATATTTAGAGTAATGGCAAAATGTCACTGTAAAAAATCTCTAAGTCCCTTAAAACACCCACAAATACACACGGTCCTTCCTTCCCCATTTGCCCTGACAGGCCAGTCAGGGGTACCGTTTCTCATGAAAAAAAAAAAAAAAAAAAGAAGTCTGTGGCTCATCTAGCTCCCAGTTTTTCTCATTAACACGTGCTTGGCTGGCAAGCGTCCTGCAGTTCCCAGCACCATCAGCTGTGTCACCTCAATCCCCAACTCTTAATCCAAACCCACGTAGCACCTTCTCATGGCCTGCCAGCAAGAGTCCTTTCACCGCTTTCCTTCCCATACTGTCTCTCCTGCATTCTTCCAAACTGCTAAGAGAGAGCTCTGCATCGCTGCTACATCTTGTTTTCTGGCTTCCTAAGCTGCATGGTTGAGGGAGCACCAAAACTGCGTGGTTAGCCCCCAAAACCATGTGGTTCCAATTCCAAAATCATGTGGTCCCAAACCCTCACAGCTGCCAGGCCTGAGTTTAAATCCCTGCACAAATCTTCCTCTGCAACCCCATTTCCAACTCCTCCCACAATGAGCTACCAGTATTCCCATATATTTTTCCAGGTTTTCTGGGCTGCCATACTAAGTCTAGGCAGGTGTAGCCCTGAGGCATGGATCTAACCATTTCCTAGTTCTCACACAGGCACTGTAACCAGGGGAAGCTGCCTCCCAGTTAAGTCATGAGTTGAAGTCACTTCCATCTCCATGGCTCAAAGCAAGGTCACAACTACTTGAAATATCTGTGAAGCTAGCCAGCAGTTATAGATACATAAATTAACATTTTTGCATATCAGGTATGAAGCTGGCCAGCTGTTGATATGCAAAATAACTCTCAATCGCCCTGCTCCATGTGTCCCATCCCCCAGTTCAGACTTGTGGGGGTGGGGATATCCTATATGTTATAATTCCTGGACACCCTGAGTTCTGGACCCCATTCTAAATCCCTTTTTGGGGGGCCTGGCTGCACCCCATTATATACTTTTTAAGCAAGTGGAAATGAGGAACTAATGTTTTATTTCCTGGTGTCTATGAAAGACTCCATAGACTATTTAACAAAGTAATAATTCATTTAAATACTCACTGGACAAAAGTAATTTGAAAATAGAACATTAGCTCCACATTTAAACAAAAATTCATTAAACCTGAGTAGTTCATTACCCTGAAATGCATTTGTTTATATTTTATAGCATATATGGGAGTTTCCCCAGTATAAAGCATTCAGCCAAATGTTTTCAAGATTAAGGTGCATTAGGAATGTAAATTATTCTAACCCAAAGACTCCCTCCTTCCTGGTTCACTTTTGTGCAGCCCTGAAATATCATCATAGGACCCAATAGATCAACACCTCTGTGAGACTTCCTGGAGGAAGGGTCCTCACAGGCCTCATCTGTCTACAATGGTATATTTCTCTAAAGCAGTTAAAATGCCAACATCACAAATTAAAACCTTAAATTTGTTATCTACGGTTATTAAAATACCCTGATCAGATGCTATTCAGCATCACCCAAATAGCTTTCCTTTCATACTATTATTTGTGTTAGTGAAAGCCAGTTAAACATGAAATTCCATTTCAACTTATCTTTGTGTTTAAATTGTTGGTCTAGCCTAAGAGGAAGAACAAGGTGTAATCCCTTTACAAATGAAAATTGCCTTCTTTTGTCCTGAACTAATTTAATCTAAATTGTTAACTCTGCAGAAGATACATTCAGAAGAGCAACTTTCATCCCAAGGGCTACAGGGGTAATAGGTTTATCTTATGTATCCAGTGCCCTATTCCTGAGGACTATGAAACTCTGGACTTACCACTCAGAGCTCACAGCCAGCACCAGCCCCCTTTTTTTCAATAAATTCTGCAGTGGCAAAACAATAAAACAATATGCTCAACCCAGAGAAGTGTCCAAGATAAACACAGACTAAACCCCAGAGCTAGGAGACAAACCTTTAGGAATGGGAAGAGAGCAGCTGTTCATTGTCACAGGAAAGTGCCTGGGGTGGAACTTTGGGAGGCAGGAGGAAGGGGACTAGAAAGACACCACTTTCAGGTCACTCAGCTTGTGAAGGGAAATGCAGCATTCGACAGCTCCGAATCCTAAGTGTGACATTTGTTTCCCCTATGTGCCACATCACTGAGATCTGTTCATTTGTGTGTTTTAGACTCACCTCTGCAAAATTAAACACATGGGGTTAAAGTTTTATGTTGGGAGCAAAATACTGAAAATGCTCTTAGAAGAATCCACCCAAGCTCTGCTTCTCAGGTGTTAAAAGAAAGGCCCCACGTCATCGCCCCAGCTCACTTTTTCCACTCAATCCCCATGGAAAGCAGCGTCCTATTTGGGATTCCAAAACCAGACCCTGACAGGCCTTCTAAACAGCATCAGTACTCCTCTTCCGGCCCATTTCTTGTCACTCTTCCTCTTTTTTGCTTTCTTTCTTTTTCTTTCTTTCTCTTTCTTTCTTTCTTTCTTTCTTTCTTTCTTTCTCTCTCTTTCTTTCATTCTTTCTTTGTCTTTCTTTTTCATTTTGTTTATTAGACTCCACATATAAATAAAATCAATAGCATTTGTCTTTCCTATGACTGGCTTGTATCACTCAGTCTATGACATAATCAATTAGAAAACTCCATTTGACCAGATTGTAGTGACAGATTTCATCATAATCTGCTTTCTAATTTCAATTGGATTGAAGGAACACATGGGAATCATAGCTAAAATTTTCCCCATACCTAGACCTTAATAGGGTATGCCAGGCAAGTGTGTTCCTGTCTGAAAGTTTGTTTCACAGCCCTGGTGAGACCGCTGTCAAAGTGACACTGTCTGAGAGTTGGAGCCTTGGTGAACCCCATTCCGAGCAGCAATTACTGCAAGTACTAAAAATAATGTACAGAGCCACACGAAGTGCATGAGAAAGTGAGCACTTGGAATGTCTCTGCTTCCTGTAGGCAACATATCATTGTGTTTGAGCCGTTCAACAAAAACTCCTGAATACTTGACCAACTCTGAAGTAGCTGGGGTATGAAGGTATTCAATGGGGAGATATTTGACGTGCTTTAGCCATCAGGTTGTGAGGGGGGCATTGTTTGTTTTTGGTTTTAGTTTCTTGTTGTTGTTGTTGTTGTTGTTGTTTTAAGGACGTCTGCATTCACCAATGAACTCAGCATAGTCAGGCTTGTCATGACAAGCTTATGATAAAGGTGCCTTTGGCTGGAAACAAGGAGACTGAGCAGACCCCAGAAGGGCCACTGCAGCCAGGGGAGCTGGTCCTCTTCACCTGATAACATAAGAACAGTGAGGTTATAATTACAATGTGATATGACTGCTGAGCATTAAGATTGTTAAAGCATCTGCCACTTGGATGCATTTTTAAGCTCTTTTACCAATTTCCTCATCTGTGAAATGTGGATAATGATTCCACATGAGATTGTTGCCAGGAGTAAAGAAACTAACACACAAAGTACTTAGCACAGCATCTGGTTCATGGAAGATGCTTTACAAACCCATATCCCCCATTCATGGTAAATAACTCTCCCCCACCACTCCCAACCCTGCCCATGGGAGGCTGAAAATGATCCCTCTGAAAAGAGTCTTTTTCAGCCTTAATGTTTGGAGGCTCTAAATGCAAATGATTTGCTAAGAGGAGTCTTTGGAATGAGATTGAGTTAAAGATTTTGAGATGAGCTTTTCCTAAATTATCTGGGTTGGTCTTCATCCTAAATGTCCTTGATAGAGAGAAGCAAAGGGAGAAGACACACACAGAAGGGGAGGTGGCAATGACCACAGAGGCAGAGACAGGAATCACACAGCCACAAGCCAAGGAATGTCAGCCACCGGAAGCCGGAAGCCAGAAGCAGGAAGAGGCAGGAGGCATTCTCACCTGGAGCCTCTGGAGGAGGAGCAGCTCTGCTGGCACCTTATTTGGCCCAGTAAACTGACTTCTGATTTGGGCCTCCAAACTATGGGAGAACATATTTCTGTTGTTTTAAGCCACTAAGTCTGTGATAATTTGTTACAGAAGTTACAGGAAACTAATATTTCTGTAACTTCATGAACATTGCTTATTGGAGCCAGACATTGGTCACCACCCTTTCAAAGCCACCGGCAATTCCTTTCACCGTCTACAAAGTCAACCTCTTATCTAAGGCATAAAATGCCGTGCACTTTGCCTGCAACCTCCAGGTAAGAAGTGTTTATTTTCCTGTTATTGCAAATTTTTCACCTCAAAAAAAAGGGATACACTAGTCAAGTCAGTTAGGAGGAGTTTGGGGTGCGGCACCACTGGATCCCCTCGGAAAGGCCAGCACCTCTCTGCCTGTAAGCCCTTCATACAGGGCAGTCCCAGCAGTGCCCCAGAGCCTCTGGCTGGATGAGCAAGGATCAGTTTGTCCCGGAGAAAAGAATGTATATTTTCTCCTCGATTGGTATTTCTGTGGTCTTCAAAAAAATTCACTGAGATGATTCTAAGTAACACAGCCTGTGGTTTTCAGTGGCACAAGTCCCTTTCATTGCCTTCTCAGTTATCTTTCAATCCAATTTACATCAGGAAGAAAGTCAATCATGTTCATCTTGACTATGATCTATTATGATCTATTACTCTTTTTTTTAACCATGTGTGATAACCATTACAAAGTTTTCTTCTTAAACAAATGTATTTAAGTAAACCTTGTGAATCAGTTTAAACAAAAGTATTAAATAAATAACACTACAGATGGTCATAATGAAGATAGTTCTCAAATGCTTAAAGTTTGGAACATACCACACTAAAAAGATAGGAGCCTATATGTGACAAACCTAAGTGAGCCTAGCAGGAATGGCAAATCACCTGGTGGGAAAACTGTACCGTGGGAAACTGTAGCCTGGGAAAACGCCTGCCTGGGAGACTGCCTGCCGACCCTACCCAGGACAAACAGGTGCCCGGCTAAGGTTAGGGTCTGGGGTCGGCCTATCGGGCATAGCAGGATGCAGCTTCAGCTGGAGCCTGACAAGACGTAGCAAGAACAATGCTCAGCAGAAACGGCACCCAGCAACCGGCTCTAGCCAGTCAGACTCTGACACCCCAACCAGTTATCCTTCACAGGGTTTTGCGCTTAGAAACCCTGCCCTAAGAACAACCGAGAGACTCTTAACTGCCCTCGGTTGGCTCCCCAACCTCCCTAGGTTGGCCCCACTTTCTCCCATAAGTCTTAACCTCCCTTGGTTGGCTCCACTTTCCCCTGAAAATCCCAGCCTCCCTAGGTTGGCTCTACTTTCCCTTCTATTCCCTGCTAATAAACCCTGCTCCTTAGCTCGCTGTGTCTGTCTGCTTTCTTGAGCGACTCTGACCTAACAATATGAAATCCATAAAAGACTGTACCCAAACTCAGTTTCACAGGCTATAGTCAACTAACATTAAAACCTTAACTCCAGGCCTACATAATCCCCAAATTGCTCTCAAACAGTTCCAGTAGATTCTGCCTGAGAATCCCAAAGTGTGATTACAGGCCTCTGTCCATCTAGGAAGTACCATGGCATTCACACCATCCTGCTGAGTCCGGCTCTGACACGTTTGAACTGCACTGTCCACCCGCTCCCTGGACCATTTCCGTACAGTCAAGATCATCTTTGTCAAGGGCAAACATACACAATTCTTACATTAAGCAGGTGTCTTACATGATCTTACTACTCCCTCTCCTTCCAGAAGGAGAAAGGTAATTGACCTCTGCACTAGCTCTCAGAGTAAACCATGTGGCTGAAGGGACCTGTGCTCTTGTGCTTGCTTTAAAAGAAAATTTGGTTAAGTAATCTAAAACGACTGCTGAGTTATGCAATTACAGTAAATTTAACACAGCAAACAAAGCAAAAACACTTAGATAATTTGGGTTGAGTCGTATTTCATTCTAGTTAGGGGAACATGATAGTAATACACGCAGGGTTTATTTTCCCTCTATGGACAGTGACAAAACTACACTTCTGTGCCTTTAAAAGGCAGAAAAAATTACTTCCAGTCCTTTGGGTACTTACATTACATGCAGATGTTCAGGGAAAATGTTGCTCCCTTAACTTATCTAAAACAGATTCAGCTTCCCTCCTATGCCCCATCTACAGGGTGGCAGAGGAAAAAATAAATTAACTTTAGTTCAATAGAGTAGTCCTTGAAGCATCAGCTTGGGTCAGTCACATGGTCTTATTTCAGTAAAGGTGCTTTTTTATCCCTTACTGTCCCCCTTTCTTCCTTGTGTTGGCAAAGGACATGTGATGGAGATGAACGGGCTCTGGGAGCAGCAGGCGAAGGGGCTGGCACACATGTATTTGCGCTCCTCGTGCAATGCTCCCCATCAATGAGCCTTCTAGCAACCGCCATCCATAGTTAAAGAAGAGTCCATCCCTTACCCACCTCTTCATCAAATTGGGGTCTACAGGCTTCTCCAGCTGAATCCTGTTGGTGTTGCGGGTGTCCTGAGGTCTGGTCCAGGCAGTTTGCACCCTTATCCTCAGTTATAAAACCACTTCACTCCTCACAATGATCAACGCCCAAATTCTGACACCAGATTGTCTGTTTCCAAATCATTTTCAGATGCTTACTGTCTGTGACCTTGAGCAACCTATGTAATGTCTTTGTGCCTGGACTTCCACATCTGTAAAATGGGGCAGGGGTTAATAATAATAGTATCTATCTTGCAGATTTGCTTTCACTGCTATATAAGTGTTTATTACTATTGTCTTAATTGCCGTGCTGGGAAGGTGTCCAAACAAGTCGTCAGTTTACTTCCGCGTCCCACGGGAGCCTGTAAGACAGCCAGACCCTACTCAGATTACATAAACCAAAGGAAGCTCAGAGGCCTATGCTGGGATCTTCTCAGGCTATGCCCTGCGGCATTCTCAGCTGTGACCAGCTGCAGGTTAGCAGGAGAACGAACTGTGAGGCAGCCTTCTTGTAGAACCCCAAAATGAATCAAGGAAAAACTGCCCACATCATTTTCCTTGGTTTTCTCATCACCATGCCCAGGCTGGAGCCAAAGAAAGGAAATGGGGCTCTGTCTCACCTGCCCTCCTCACCTCTCACCTCTTCCTACACGGTCATTCTAAGACTGCCATCAGGAGCTTTCCTTTCATCTTCCCTTCCTGTCTTCCTTCCCTTGCATCATATATTCCTCTTTCAGTTTAATGGCTATACAACGATGGTGGATGGAGTAGACTACTGACAACTAGACCTAAATTAAGACGCTTTCAAACAAATCATACATATTACACTAGTTTATAGCCTAAAAACACAGTAAGAGCTATCTTCAAATACTCAGTGATGGAAGGAAAAAAGTAAAAACAACTCTCTTGGGCTGGAGGCTGGAATTCAGAGAAGTAGCAGGAATTCAGCATATTTCAGCTCATGGAAGTGATTTTCTGAAGAGCAACTCCCAGACCCTCTCCCAATAATAGTTTGGGGAAGGAGGATATATTTTCGCTATAAATAAAATGCTGGTTCCAGGTATTACAAACCAAGCTTTTCTGGGAAAATTGGCCATGAGATGGATCTTTCCAATTATAACGAACAAAACAGGAAATAAAACACCTTAACGGGAAACAACCTGTAGTCAGGGTTTCTTACTGACATTTTCTCCAGAAAAGGCCAGTCTCTGAGTTCATGATCAATAAGTTGCTTTAAAAAAAAGTAGAATCACGTGGCTCGTTGCAGAGACCTCCTGAGAGCTCTCAAGGCTGGCCACACGCAGAGGTCCGTGGTCTGTCTATTCAACACTCTGCTGCGACCACGGAGCGAACCTGCAGTCCGACACAGGGAAAGTGCTCTGGGATTCCCGCGGCTGCTCTCAGTAAAATATAGAAACGGAGACTGTGTCATAGAATACACGCCTCTGCAAATACAGACGTCTCTTAGCAGCTGTAATCACCACGAGAACCGCCCTTCCAGGAGCCAGTGTCTCCTAATAAGCAGATATCCCCGCTGATGGTTTCAGGTGTGAACGGCCTGTCCCGTCTCCTAGCACCACAGCCCCAAGTGCATTATTTCATCTGTAGAGTCTGTATGTGTGTGTCCATGCACATGTTGAAAAAGTGGTTAAACTTTCTGAAAACCAATCTTGGCTCAGAGTCAGAAAGAAAACTTTGGTAACTCTAACTGTGTTGCCCATTTCTGTCTGCAAAATCACTCATTAGCAGCAATTCTATGAAAGTGGCAGGCCTCACTCATTAAAGCCACTGATGTTTTTTAAGTGGAAGCAGTTCATAACAGTTTAATAGAAGAAAAAAGCCCTGGAGGCATGCAGAAGTTTCTTTGTTAAAAAAAAAATAACCCTGAATTTGTAGCACTGTGATTTAATAAGCAATGGTAATGCTTGCCCAAAATACACGAGATCAGAAAACTACCATACGCCTTGATTATAATCAGCAATTAGGCTAGAACTGGGAAGTAATGAAATCCCAGAGTTTCAGACCTGGAAGGGTTGTAACAGATCATTTCATCAAATCTCTCTAGTTTTGTTCCTCTAGTTACCCCCATCTCTTTCCCCCGCACACACTTTACAGATCCAACAAATGAGTCCCCCAAAGTTAAAGTCATTGATTCAAGCTACACATTTAAATATTATAACTGAAAGTCAACATTCCCAGTTCAAAGTACAGAAAAAGACCAAAGAAATTCTACTATAAACCATAATCTAGAACCAATGTTTGCATTATATAAGATGAAGAAGCTAATATCTTTACTATAAAAAGAATTCCCTACTAATCATTACAAAAGTTAAACAGCCCAAAGGGGAAATAGAAAAAGGACATTAGTTGGCAATTTAAAAAAATCCATAGGAATTCTTGATAAATGTTCAGGATAAAAACAAAGGAATGCAAATTGAAACAGTACAATTCCACATTACCTATCTATTGAAAAATATGTTTTAAAAGGTTAATATTCAGGATTGCTGGGGGTTAGGAAAATGGATCCTTTTATATGCTGCTAATATTCATGAAAACCTGTACAAACTTTCTAAAAGCAATTTGGCAATATCTCAAAGTCTTAAAAAATGCATGTCCTTTTACCTACTAACATAACATCTAACCATTTATCATAAGAAATTAATTAAAGATATACACCAATAATTATGTAAAAAGATGTTTATTGCAATGTTACAGGTGTAAAAGTTGGAATCAATCTAAATGTCCAATAACAGGGATGGCGTAAGTACTTTTGTTCATTTTATTCAATTGACTGCTACCCAGTAATCAGGTCATATGACAAAGTAAATTTGATGCCACAAGAATGTTTATAAAAATATTAGATTATATAAAAAAGAAACAGTGTGATTTAAAAGATAACCTGTCAATACAAATACATATACATGTGAAAAATAAATACCAAGATGTAAAGTAGTCACACTGAGCAATTTTTTTCTTTATTATTTTCCATAACTTTTAAAATCTTTACCAATGAATATGTATTACTTAAGACAGAATGTAAACAATTCAAATGACAACAAAGAATCAAAGAATCTTGTTCACAACTTGGAGGCAGAGCATTATAATCTCTAAGAACCTTTCCAAGGATACATTCCGTAGTTCAAATCTGAGCTTTCAAAAATTAAAAAAAAATTGAAATAAAAACAGAAGAACATTTTACCCTTTGCAACAACATGAATGGGCCTGGCAAATATTAAGCTAAGTGAAGTAAGCGAGTCAGAGAAACACAATTATCATATAATTTCACTCATATGTGGAATCTAATGAACAAACTGAACTAACAAGGAAAATGGGGACAGACTCGTAGATGGAGAGCAGGCTGACATCTCTGGGTGGGGGGAGATAATTGAGCATAAAAGAAAAACAAAGAGAAAGAACTCATGGACACAGTCAACAGTGGAATGATGCAGGGCGTGGTGGGTAGTGGGTGGGTGGAAGAGATAGTATAGGGAGGATAAATGGTAATGGGAAAAATACAACAAAAAAAAGCTCTGAGCTTTCAGAAAACCACACTGTTGGATTCTGTGTCAGTAAAAATAACCAAATGGTCACTCACAGACACACATGCACATGTGTGTGCACACATACACACATCCCCTAACAGGGAACTATTTTAATACTGCATGTAACCTTTGGAGGTGTTGGGGGGTGGGGACTAGGAAAAAGGACTTGAAGTCCCTTTACATCTTAAGCGTCACTTTGTAACTTCATGACTGAAGCCGGGTGACTGGTTTAAAGGCCTTTGGCAACTGATTAGTTAGTAATCAGGGCAGAGTTAGACAGTGATTCCACTTCAGAGCTGGTAATTATCAGTCCTGAGACGGAATTTAACTTTTGGTAGGCAGCAGGCACACTGCTGGCACTGCTGTGCTCTGTTCCATGCTCCACACTTATTTCCAGGTTCTGTCAGGAAAAGAAGAAAAAGTCCCGATGAGGATTTACCCATAGCAGCCTCTCCCTGGACTTCTTTCCTCTCTTCTTTCACTGGCCCTCTGCACTCATAGGTGATGAAAGCAACAATAAATTTTGGAAAACCCGAATGTAGCTCAGGAAAATATTAAGCATTTTTTAAACTCATGCTATGACTATTTAAAAAAAATGGAGGGGATTTTGAAAAGATGATTGTAAGAAAAATCCCCAAAGTAACAGAAAAGTTTGAAAAACTGGCTTTTCCCTTTCCAATTTTGAGCATTGTGCCTGTAATCATATATGTACAAAACTATCTAAAGTCATGGTCATGGTTTCCCTAGCGCCTATTAATGTAGGATCCTTTTGGAAAAGCACCTGTAATAGTCTATTGCCATTCACATTTGGAGTGCAAGTAACCAAATCACCAACTGTAAGTCCATTTTTCCACTCTGTGTTGAATGGTGCCAAACATAAATAAATAAATAAGGAAACTAACCACATAAAAAATATTAAAATTCTTGCTAATGAAAGAAAGGACACAGCCAGACATTCATAAACAAACAAGAAAACAGACCGACAAATCCAGCGCACCGCGGGGCTGCTGCGCCGCATGGGTGGTCCCTGACTGTGGCGAACCTCTGCAGTGAGGTCCCATTCTAATTACAGTGCCGCACCTTCGTACTCCACTGGCCCTGGCTGTCTTCTAATTAGAACCCTTAGACACGGAGAGCTAGGGTTAAGAAGCATTCCCTTCGAGTCGTGCAAGCAATTTAAAATTCTGTGATCCAGAAGTTTCTTTACACATGTTTAGATACATCCCGTAAATGGCCCTTTCGCATTTCTTTCAGATGCTTGAGAGAGAAAAGGAAGCGTGCGTGATGCAGAAGTGAGGTCCCGATGCTCAGAAATGAAACACCAAGTCCCAGGTCCTAGCGGCGGGCCATGGAGCGGCGTCACTGCAGGAGACACCAAGTGGTAGGAAGGGGATGATGTGCAGCACGGTTACCGTGCCTTTGTGTGGAAGTACTGGGCAGAGTGCAAGGAGAAGATAAACGGGTTTGCTTGCAATCTGGCGTCGTATTAATGGGGATGATGCTCGGAAATGTTCAGAGGCTGTTAAAAAAGATTTTTGGAAGTGAAATGATTGTAGAAATGAAGACATCAGAGGCACATTATGGTGGTCAGCCTAGTTTACCAGGTCCAGGTCTCTGTCTTCTGGGGACTTCCAGGTTCCCCACGTGTGGGGCCATGTGACTATCCTTGCTCAGTGAGTTACATGATCAAATGAGGCTTTTACTGGACATTCAAGAAATCGGATACAAATTATGCAAGTCATAAAAAGATACAAAGGCCATAAAAATCCTAAAACTATTAGAAGTAACCAATGTAAACAGCTGAAAGACAGCAAAGCAGTCTTGAATTCATGCCTTTTAAGGAGAAAGATCTGCTGGAGGAGGAGGCAGTGAATCAACAGCTACAAGCATAAAGCCAATAAACAGAAATGTCCTTATGTTTGTGCTAGAGTTCTTCAAGTAAAGTAAAAATAGTACATAGAATAATGTCTTTTCATAAGCACTTAAATGTAATTTCCTTACTTTTGATACATTGTTCTATGCATAAAATGCACCATTTCATTATTCTGACTCTGCTGTCATTTTCCTGTGAAATACCAACTGAAAGCTATAGGATCATGTTTGTTATTATGCAGGCAAAATAACCACGTTGCCAACTAGTTAATTTTTTTCATCCTGAACCAACTAATTTCTCCAAAAAAAACATGATATTAGAAAATAAATTAAGAATTTGAAGGACATAAATTTCCACAAATGTTCATTTCTGTTGTTCCTTGTTAGTAACAAAAAGTTTCTGTAGATTTTGAGAGAGAATTTGTGCTATTGAAATTTTGTGCCCTCAGTAAAAATGTATATAAGCTATGTTAACTGTGCCACTCCCATCTCATAAGTGAAGAAAGTAGCATCACGAAGCCTACTAAAATGCATTTAGGATCCATCTTTTAGTATTATTCAAAGTTTCTAAAATACTTGACATTCATTTGGCCATTCAATAAATACACAATGAGCACCTACTACACATTGGACATTGGCTAGGTGAGCAAGACAACCCTCCTGGGGAAGAAACCACCAGCAAGTAATTAGGAAACAGAGTGGAAAGCCCTAAGCTTGAGTAGAGGGAGTGAGCTGTGGGGCACAAAAGGGCCAGGCAACTCGCAGATAAGGACCAGGGGCAGCTTCCTAGTCCCAGTGCCTAAAATGAGACCCAACTAAAGGGGGCTGAAAGCAGCAACTTTCCAAGAAGAAACACGAAAAAGAGAATCATAAAAAAGACCTGAAGCAAGACAGAGCACAGCAGGCCTTCAGTTGGTAGAGGGGGGCCCTCAGAGCAAATGGAGAATCACAAAAGGTGAAACCAAAAAGGTTAATTTGACAGGATTCAGATCTGAAGCTCCTCTGTGAACATTGAAGGGAGTTGTGTTTTTGGTGAAAACCCAGTAAGCCACTGAAGGATTTTAAGCAGAGAAATTGCTGTGATTATGTCTGAGGTTCAGCAAGGTCACTCTGTGGCCCAGAAAGTGGACTGGACAGGGCAAGCCTGGAAGCAGAGTGGCTGGGTGGGAAGCAATTGAACTATCCCTAGTGAGATAAGTGGCTTTCTAACCAGAATAGTCACACAAGGTAGAGAAAATTGGACAGTGTGAGAGAAAGAAAATAAAATTAGGAAAATGGCCTTAGATCTGAGGATGGGGCATCCCCCCAGCGGCTCTGGGCTCATTTGCCTCAGCTCGGGATCCTGGCTCCACCAGTCATGACTCAGTGAGCTTGAGGATCTTTCCCAAACTCTTTTGCAAGAGTTTCCTCATGTAACAAATAGGGATAAAAATAGTACTTGCCTTAGAGGTTGATTTGAAGTGAGCAGTTCCATTAAGGCCTAATACATAGTAAACTCTCAATAAATAGTAGCTATTCGGCTACAAAGGAAATTAAGTAGGTTTAGGACTGAAAATATCCATTCACTTAGCAACTTCGAGGGAGGGGGGGAAACTGTATCATTTGAGGGTGAGACGTGACATCATGCTGCAGCGATCTAAGGAGCAAGAGATAAAGATGGAGAAACACCAAGTATGGGTCGGTCTTGTAACAAGGAGGGATAAGAGGCAAATGGTTCCCAAAGAAACATATGCAATCAAAGAGAACATTTTTTTAATTCTAAAGAAAGTGATATCTGTGCATGATTAAGAACTGGCAGGACATAGACAATAGAGAGGGTGGCTGTGAAAGTTCAGGAGAGCGAGGTCATGTGTGGCAGTGTGAGCTCCCCAGAGGAGACACTGGAATGAATCCAGGGCACAGCTGCAGGACAAAGAGAGGCTGACTCAGATCTGAGAGAGTCTCTGCTGGACCCTTCTCTAGAACAGCTGTTTATACAGGGTGGGGCAAAAGTAGGTGTGCAGTTGTTCGTCTGGAGAATAATATAATAATTAATAACTAAAAATGTAAGAATGAACTCTGTTTCAAACATTCGCAACTGTAAACCTAGTTTTGCCCCACCCTGAATATTTTCAATCAACAGAACATCTCTGTAGTGTCACAGAATACATAGGACTTAACGAAACAAATCACAGAAATGTGCGCAAAGTGAATAAACCAGCGCTGTAGTTTCCTTCCAGCCCCATACTGCCAGCCTATGACCTACTCTCCTACAAGTCATCGACAGAGCCACATTGGGCCACTGTTGAAAGAATCCTTGTGAGGTCAGGAACAGGAGGTGGCAATGATGGATTACTGAGCAACCAGGAGGATTCAGCAATTTATCAAATGCCAGGCCAAGAAATATACATACATCTAGAAATTAAACTCACAGAGCAAGGATTTATAACATCAGGGGAATAAAGGGCTTAGATACAGCAAAGGGCTAGGACAACAACCAGTGTGGATTTTTGTACGAAAATATCTATCTATATGAATATTTATCAGTATGAAAAATTCTATATTTTCTCAAAAATATTCCACCGGGCTCTATTATGACTCAGAATGTTCTCCTTCCAGGACCAACGTGCTGTCAGAAAGGCTATTCGCTGAAACTCAAGCGTGGTGACCTGCAAGAGTGCAGGCGGTGCAGCAGTACGAACGGGAGAGCCAGTGGGATGCGACAGATTTTCAAGGCCACTGTGGATGTGTGTCTAGCCTCATCCTCTCCTGCAGGACTTTTGACTCCTCTATCATGCAACATGTTAGGGATCCTGCTTGAATAAGCTTGGTGCATATTTTTCAGAGATTTTTCTAATGGATCACTCTCTAAAATATGGGGAAACATGAAAAATATCCTATAAAATGGTAACCACAAAAATAACGATAGTGCTAGAATTTTAAAAGAAGACAAAAGAAGTATATAATTAGAATCACAGAAATATTATAAGTAATTTTCTTGATATATGAGGTATGTATAACTGTCAACACATGTAAAATCAAGTTAATGATATACCTGCTAAATTTGTAAGGATGAAGCACACTAATATCTGCAATCTCTTTTGAAATGCATACAAAACAAGATCCTTTGGTGGATGAATAGAATAGTGGCTGAGGCATGTGACTAAACAAAACTAGAAAATGTAGCAACATGGTAATTGTAGAACATAGGTGATAAATAGATGATTACTAACCTCACAATTTTTTAAAATTTTACTGCATGTTTTAAAATTTTTCTTCTAAAATGTGGTAAAACAAAAACCACTTTTGCATAATCATGTCATTCAAGTTCTTGGTTTCATCAGCCACCACTCTCTGAAGGGCCTTGTTTCATCAACTGTCCACATTTGGTTTTGTCTTATACCATTTTCTCGCGGCTGGCTCCTTCCTCCCAGCACCTCTGAGAGAAAGAAAGAGAGCCAGTGTGTGTGTGGTATGTGTATGTGTGTGTTAAAAACAAAAAGTAGTCCAATTAACCCTGGAGAAGAAAGGTCTGTATTACTCACAGCAAGTAAAGAAAACCAACACAATCCTGCTGAAGCACAATGGAGAATTTTCACATTTAAAAGTCCAGCTTCAGGAGCGGGAAATCTAGAAGCTTCAAGCATAACTGGATCCAAGGGATCAATCATGATATCAATAATCCAACTTCTTCCATCTTTCTGTCCCTGTTTAATTAGGTTGGTGTCCTAGCAGCCGCTGTAAGGTTATTTGAGAAGCAGTTGTGTGGGGGATAGGATTGTAATATTATCTGACATGTTTATTTTTTAAAAACTCTCAAATTCTGGAAAAACCCCACCCTTAACCTGTGTCTCCTTCTAGCCATCACATTATCACTTACAATACATTTTGAAGGCTTCATCTATATGCATTTGCCCTTTTCCTCACTTCAAAACACTCCATCATTCCCTGCAATCTGGATTCTGCTGCCACAGCCTCACCAAAACAGCTTTTACAAGAGTAAGCAACGCCTCCCATACTGAAGATGTTGGGAAACGTCCAATTCTTGGATCACTGGTCCTCTGGGAAGCATTCTCCCAGTAATAGACCCTGAGACAAGATCTGGGTTCAAGTAGTTAGCGTAAAAGAGGATCTCAAGAAACACACGTGAGGAATTAGAAATAAGTGAGATGGGGGAATAGAGAAATGCTAATAGGCATTAATAAAAAAGACCCTCATCAGTTTTCATATGGACTGTGACAGCAATTCCCTAACAGGTCACCTCACCTGGTTTTGTCTCTCTAAGTCCTTCCTTCAACACGCAGTCAAGGAAGTCTACACAAATCTGATACTACCCCCACCCCCCCAAAAAAAAGTCTTTTCATATTTCCAAATAAATCCCTAGCAGATCCAATCCCATCTACTTAGCATTCGGCACATGACTGCTGTCCACTTAACCCTTATTGCATTTCTTGTCACTTCTTATCCTGGCCTCCACATGTAGTTTTGGGTTCCAGTACAGAAGTCCTGCCAGACACTCATCATGCCATGCTCCTTCACATGGTCTTGTGTTTGCCAAGGTTATATCCCTCCACCTGGAGCACTCCTCCCACCCTCTGTGCCTGCAAAGTCTTTTGCATACTTCATGGCTGGATCAGACAGCCTTCCTCCATGTCCCATTGCACCTTGAGCAAACCTTTACACTGGCATCATTTCACATTATTATATCAACACAATCTGTTCTCTTTTTCATACTCCACACCAGGCCGTAAGGACCTCAAAGGTAAATGTCATTTATTATTGGGTAAGCAATTAAATATTGAACTAAACTCTAAAAGCACTAATAGTACCATTACCGATGCCTCTAAATTCAAGCATATAAAATTTATTACATTTTCTTTTTGGACATAAAATTACAAGACCTATTTATTAAAGGATGAAGAAATTAGCAAGGAGGTCTGTTTTAGGCTGTATTAGAGTATGTTGGAGCTAGCCAAATGCCTACGGCCTAAGTGCTGGAGCTGGTGATAGGGACAGGGCAATAATCCCACTCTGTGCTCCTTGGCACCCTCACTGATTAAATTGATAGGGTTTCCAAGATCAGCCCCTAGGCTGAAGATTTGCTTTCATAAGTGGATACTAAGAATTGAAACTGCCTAAATAGGTGTGAACTTCTACCACAGTGGGCGACTTGCTCTTACTTGTTGAGATCTCAGACATCTATCAGTAGAAAAACTTTTATTCAGTATTCACTCAACTAATACTTTGTGTAGTTAATTTTTTGAAAAATAAAACATGTGCATGTTATAAATATTAAATGGTAAAAAAAAGGGACCAGCGCTGTCTAAGGCATGATTCTGTGATGGCAGGAATGTTCTGTGTCCATGCGCTCCAATTTGGCATCCACCATCCACATGTGGACATTAAGCTTCGAAATGTGGCCAGCACAACCGAGGAATGGAATTTTTTTATTTTATTTAATCTTAGACAAGTTAAATTAAATAACTACAGAGACTAGTGACCAACACATTAGATCATGCAGAATAGTGAAAACTCTCCCTATATTTCTCCCCTCGGTCACCAAGTTCCTCCCCTCAGAGGTATCCACACCCTCGATTCTTAACCACATTTCTGGTGATATCCTCTACAGCTACAAACATAGATAAGTACATGTGTGCCCAAACAGAAGCACACATGTTATACAAACCATAAGCAAGTTATACAAACCACTTCACATCCTGGTTTTTCCCTTAACGAGACATTTTGTTGATATCTCCTTACCAGAATATAGAATTGTGTCACACGTGAGCAATCCAGAATACTCATTTTCATGTGTTTACCAAAACTATTCCTGTATTCATGGACCTTTTACTTGCTTTAATGTGTCGCTGTGAAGATCATTTATAATGAATGTTTCGTAAGTTCCCAAGATCATCAGAAGGGTTCTCGGGTCTCACAATATAATTGTGCTCACAGCTAAGATTTCTCACAGCTGAAGGACCCATAATGGGATCAGCAAGGGGGACACAAGTAGAGTCTGGAGAAATCCATAGGCTTCCTATGTTCCCTTCCTCCTGTGAGAGGACATCCAGCAGCAAAAAATACCGTCATATGGGCAATGTGTCTGCCCAGACAAACCCATGAGAGACTCACTGCCAAGGTTTTCATTGTGGACTAGCCCCATAGATCCTCCTTGCCTGCCAACTACCAAAACTCTAAATTTTCTGGAGGAAAGCAGTTGTTCAGCTCCCCAAATAGTAAGGCAGTCTTATCACTTAGAAGTTTCATATCGGCACAGGGAACTACTCACCAGCCAAGTTTCCGGATGATGACCAAGTGCTGACCTTGTAAGCAATCCCTTCTAAAACAGCAGCCTCAGATCTGCCCCGTTAACTCTTTTCTGACCAATGAATATTGTTGCATATACTTGATTTTTCACGTGTCCAACTATGTCTGTAGGATAAATACCTAGATGTAGAAATGCTGCATCAAAGGGAATGTGCACTTCCAATATTAACAGACATTGCTGAACTGCAGCAGTTTCCACTTGCACCTGCAATATAAGACAATGTTTCTTCAAATCTCCACAAATGCATTTAAACAAATATTTTCAAACATTCTCTATGTACAAGGCAATGTTCTAGGCACTGGGAATATAGTACTAGGAAGATTCTTAAACAAGGCAGAGGTTCCTGCCTACATCCCGTAGGAAGGAAAAAAGAGTAAGTGAACAAAATAATTTCAAGTAATGGTAAGTGATATGAACAGAGTAGAAGTACATAACATAATAGAGTGGGGGAAGGGGACTACTTTGGACTCAGACATCAAGGAAGTTTTCTCCGATGAAATGATATTTGAGATGAGATCTCAATTATAAAAAAGACACAACTAACCCAAGACTGGGGGCAGAGCCCTACCAGCCAAACTTGAAGAAAGAGTCCATAGACCCTACAGCAAGACCACAGTAAAGGTCCCCATGGCCAGAACACAGTAATGGATCAAGGAAGAGAATAGTTCAAGTTGAAATCAGAGAACAGCAGGGGCTTTCTACATCAATGCAAGAAATTTTGGCTTCATTCTGAGTGCTAGTGGGAAAGGCAGTCTCATGCATGCAGTCTTTCAACCCCCTCTAGCCATGTAAGAATGGACCTTGGGCCTGGAACCCTTCCTTATCAAGAATCAGAGTCCTCACAACCTCACAGCCTATGTTGGCCTTTTCACCTTGTGTGTGAATATATTTCCCTGTTTCCAACTCAATGCATATTCCTTTGTTTCACTTAAGTCTGTCTGCATGTCATTTGGCACCTGGGCAATCCCACTACTATTACCTGTCTCCTGTGAAGAGGGGACAGCGTCCTTCTGCTACAGCACAAGAAGGGTACCTGCAGGTCAGATTCTCTGTGTCAGATGCCAGGAGGGACTTGCTGGCTAAGGGGGACCAACACCCACCACTGCTGCTGATCTTGCTCCATCTCTTCTCTGCATGAGTGAAGGGCTGTTCCTTCCAGTGCATGGCTGTGTGGTTTTCGTAGGTGACCCTGATGCCTAGATGCATGCTCAGACTGCTACTCTTGGTGACAGACAGCACATGCCACTCACTGACAAGTACAAAGTCAAACTTCTGGAAGATTTCAAGCTGGTGATCAAAGTGACCAGTTGGTAACTGTTTAGAGAATGGATTTGAGAAAAAAATTAAAGCAGTTAAAATTTGTAGTTATTGAGGCATTGCAGGTGAGAGATCTGGTAATTAAACTAGAGTAGCAGCAAGAGGGATGCAAGAAGGGAAGCCCACTGCAGTTGCTGAGTGTTTGGACAGTGCGTGTTGGGGGCTGAAAACAATGTAACACCTGTCCATCTGATAAACACTCCTGGGACCAGGCATATTTTCTCTTCTCTATGTTAAATAGAAACTAGAACACACATGAAATAACGCAGTTATTGCTTGATGAAATATTTGTTGCTTGAAAAAGAAGACTGTGGAAACAACTAAATAGTTTTCTCATCCACACTAAACAGGTTCAACACTAGAGCCTTTACTCATCAACATATCCCAACCTATCCAAGCCTATGCAAAGTTATGCCATGAACTCTGGCTCATCTCAATGAGTTTCTTACCTTATAAGACCTCCCTTAAAAATTAGTCAGGCCCTAAAACCTACAAATGTCTCCCTGACTTCCCCTGCTGAGGCACTGCTGATATTCTTAAGGTGGGTTTCTCCTTTACTACAGAAGGTCTACCATACTTAGCTTTGCTTGATCAACAGGCTTCCCACGGTGTCTTTTGTAGAACTGGGAGTCCAGAGTGTGTTGGGAGAAAGAAGCAAAGAGGATGTTGGGGAAGATTACTGGCCTACTTATATTGCTGTAAGTTTTCAGAATCTTAGTATGAGAGCCTGGTAGAATGAGTCCTAGATTAAAATTCAAAATGCTTGGTCTATGGCAAATCCATTGACTAAACTCAATGCCTTGAGATCCTATTCTACTAAATAATATAAAAATAAAAGCATTAAACTCTGGATCACCTTCAAAACTATAAAATAATATTTGTAAAATGTGGGATAGCTTGAGGGGAAAATTAAACTTCATAAAGTAAAAGAACTATATTATTTTCTGATTGGAGTGGAACTTTTAACTCAAAAACAACCATCTATCCTTTTGAAGTGCGGGATGAGATTTTCTGATTCCTCAGGAAGTGACTTGACGCCAACCTAATTATGTTTTACATGAATTTAGAATCTATTAAAATAGGTGATAGAACTAACATCTGGGTGTTAATTTTCCTTTAAATAGTAGGAAATAGATAGCAATCCTAGAGTCAGCAGAGCCTTAAAAATAGACACAATCCTAAATTACACAGAATAATGATATATAAAACAAGGAGTACAAATATTGGATGTTAACCATACACAGCTTTATTTAGATTATGCAAATTCAATTTTAAAATACCACCTTTCTCAAAAGAATCCATCATGCTTGTTATCACAGATTTATTAACAATTTGCTGACTTTTAAATGCATAGAAATTTTTGGTTCAAAAGAAGAGAAAATAGGTATACTTCTGTCCAGTTTGGATTTGTTTTCAGTGAGTATTATCTCACCATCTATTTGTGATTGCCTTATACATTGCTCGACCCAGGTGCTGCAACACCCCTGTACAAATCTTTTCGATGAAAACACAATAGGTACCGATACTCAGAAAATGAGGATCTATAAACAGTGCGTTTGTGGTATACCATCTTGCAAAATCTAATATAGTGCTGGGTCAACTCCTTTAGGTCACTAAACTGAACTGCTGGCAAATCCAGAAAATTACTTTTTATATTTTCCCGCGTGAACATTTTCACCACCTGTCTTCGTGTCTGACCTCTCCAGTCACTGTAAGCGGTTCAAAAATGAAAGAAGGAGAAAAAAAACCTGGCAAGCCCATATGCCAAACTAAATCATCCAGGAGACCAAATGTCTTCAGAATCCAAGAAATGGTTATTTATAGACCTGTAATTAGTGATTAAAACCCCAGGGAGTATCATGTTTTCCTTTTCACCTTAAACTCCTCTCATCTTCCATGTATTTTCACACTAAATGGGATGCCACACACCTTTGCCATTTGCTGGGAAACAGCCTGGTAATTATTGTGGGGAATGTGCTCCTCACAGCATGTCTAGTTTGCCTTGTGTTTTTAGTGTCCAATTATTCTCTGAAATAAGATCAGAGCTTAATTTTCTATGGTCAACCATCCAAAAATTCAACAGTGTTTTGCCATGTAGAAATTAGGAGATACATTAAAAATTAAAGCAAGTTGGAATGACTAGTGATATTCCTGATATATTTAAGCTGAAATGGTGATATTTAAGAAATGAGTGTTCCAGTAATAAAAAGAGTCAAGCTTTCTACATTATCATAGATTTAATAACTGAGAAGTAAGAGAAATTAAAAGGATGCTTCTTTATTATTAATTATTATAAATTATTAACTAATCAAAGACTATACATTTGCTTAATAAAAATGTGTTCATTATAAACAGGCACTTCACTTCTAGCATTGCAAAAGAGCTATCAGAAAACAAACAAAAAATGATTAGAGATCCCATGCAAAGAACTCTAAATAATTTACGTAGTTACTCGGCCCTCAGGGTGGGGGTTACGTACCGTCCACTGCTGGCATGTGTGCTGCACATGTGACTTCCCTCCCAAGAGCACAGGATGGAAAGGGAGAACCAGAGAGTAACTTGGTGGTGGAGGAACATGACAAACACCACCTCAGCCCAGTGACTCAGTCAACATCAGCAGTGATAACCCAAGGACAGTGTGTACCTTTGACATGATGTAATGAGCATGACACCACACTCTGAGTATTACACCCCCCAATCTTTAACCCCAGTTTAATCATGAGGAAAACACCAAAGTCTACTAGGGAGACATCCTACAGAATTCTTCAAAACTGCAAAGGTCATCAAAAACAATGAAAGTCTGAAAAACTGTCACAACCATGAAGGCCCTAGAGACACATGACAATTAAATGCAATGCAGAGTCCTAAAACAGAAAAAGGATATTAAGTAAAAACTAAGAAAATTTAAATAAAGTATGGACTTTAGTTAATATATCAATAAATTTTCATTAACTGTAAAGAAAATACCATGCTAATATGTTAATAATAGGGGAAAATTGTGGGGTATGTTGGTACTCTCTGAACTACTTTTCCAATTTCTCTGTGAATCTGAAACTGTTATAAAAGATGAAGTGCATTAATAACAACAATAATAACCCAGGTAAACACATCTAACCCCATATCTTGGTCTCTAGTAACAGAGGCTCCTTGAAGAAATGGCTGATTCCTGGACCGAGGCAAGAAATGCAACATCTTGTAACATCAAAAATTAAGAAATAGCTAAAAAAAAAACCCACATAATAATGAGTGCATGTGAAAAGTACACAGAAACCAATGGAAAAAGCTCTTAACAACAAAGCTGAAGAAAATTAATCATTTAGCTTTTGCCACTAATACAAGGGGGAAGAAAACTAATATCGATTTCAGGCTGAGTATGAAGCAGGCATGATGTTAAATGCTGACCATTTTCGTCCCGCGCACTTCATCTGAGGAACCAACCATTCTGTGAGCTGAACAACTCTGGGAGACGTGATTCTCTCAGCCTTACAAACGAGGAAGCCGCAGGCCAAGCAGTTTAGTCAACTTGCCCAAGGTCACGTGGTCTCCTGAACAAAACTAGGTTCTGAATCCGGGCTCTGGAATCCATACATTTTTCACTATTTAGTGCTGCCGCCAATTCAAATTCAATCTTCATTGGTTGTGAAACTTAGTCTTAAATTATGTAAAGTTTTCTTATGAATACCCATTGAATAGTTTTAAAAATTGGATGAGGGAGAGAAGCCTCATATTAGAATTCATTATCATTATTCATTTAATGATTGTGATGGACAAATTTAAAAAAAAAAAAGCTGCAAAACTGAGGAAATCCTGAAGATATCCACCCCAATTAAGGTACTCAGAGCTTAACTGTTCTTGAAACTTTAATTTGGATCCTTGCAGTGGCATCTCATGCTTGGTCTGCCCCTTAAAACACAGAATGTTTCTGCATCATTTCTATTTACTTAACTTCCAACAGAACCAGTTTTTAGTACAAACTGGTTCCCATCAAGCTGCCACCTTGAAAAGGCCAAAACGGATCTAGTTTAATAGAGCATCACCAGGGAATGGCATGGTGCACAGGAGAAACACAACCTGGTATAACACATACATGGCCCACATGGTGTCACCTCGTCTTTCACACAGCTCCATTCTGGCCTCCCTCCTCGCCCTGCCAGCCACGTGACCTTATCACCCAAAGACCTTGGCCTTAGTATCCAGACACTGACTCAGTGACTGGTCATCACTACCTTTAGTCAATACTTTCCTACATAACTTGTGTTGAAGTTATTTCTTCTTTGTGGATAAGTAACTCACACTGTTTGTTTTGGACTATCGGAGTTTTATTTAATTATTTTTCCTTCCTTCAGCCTCTTCATCTAGTGGTCCATCCCAACCCCTTTCAAATTCTAACATGAGTGGTGTCTCGAGAATTCTATAACTGGAAAGTGTAAGTCTTAGACAATCATCAGTTCTACTAAGTATCTCACAGTATATTTTTCTCATTTTGAGATTTGATCATCTTAGGCCCTCTTTTTCTTCCCAAATCACATTCTTCATCATTGTTCAATTAATCATTTTTATGTGTAGGTTGTTTCCATTATTTCCTTGTGGACAAACTCTATATAGTATATGAAACTTTTAAAGTCTTCCTAGATATGACCGTTTTTGTTTTATTTCCTTTCCATATACTAGCCCTAATTCATCGAATAATAGAAAAATAAGTTTAAAAATATCTGGCACCAATATAAATAAAAATTGTACTTTTTCACTGAGAAGGAATCCAAGGCATTCCAAATTGGGCTTCCAGGCTCTGAGAAAAGTTGTATGAGGCCACAGAGCCAAAAGAGTGGAAGTTAGTAAACCAACTCCAGTTTCTGTCAAAGAAAAAAACCCTGCCATTTGAGATGATTAGTTGTGGGGAGGGGCAATTAATGAATAAAGATTGTCAATCTGTTAATCTTTCTGTAAGTCAAATATAAAACAACTTCAATTCATTTTCCTTCCTTAAAAATGTATATGGCTAACTTCCAAATAAAATGTATAGTTTGCCTACCTTAAAGAAATTAACAATATGAATGACAGAATTTCAAGCAAAGCTTCAAAAATATTATTTCTAATATTTTCCCACAGTGACAGACTAGGGGCATTTTTTTCTTATTAGATAACCAAGAAGCTAACCCTGTATAACATTCTGGCAACTTGCCTCTCTGGACAAGGGTGGGAAAAGCAAGCATTTAAACTCTGGGAAAAGCTATCTCCAAGGAAACCCCCATGTTTACCCTTCTTTGGGGAAATTGTGTGAGTACAGGACTCTCTGTGTCTAGGCAGGTGACACACAGAAAGGGCTTTCAGAAGATGAGTCTCCAAAGCCCCTCTCCAGTTAATGCCTCGGGCAGTCATGAACTTATTAGATTGCTCTGGTAATTAGATGTCTGTGCAGCAAACTGCCCAAAGCCACATGCTACCATGACAAATGAAATCTCTGGGAATTTAGCCCATGGATTTAATAGCTGCTGGAGAGAAATGTCCAAAAGGAGCAAGTGGGCTGAAGAAAGATAAAATCAGTTACAGAAAGAATAGGACAGAACTACTTTCTCAAAAAAAAATATCAAATTGTACCATCCAGTGTTTTTAATAATTTTGGATTATTTAAAAGCCATTCCCTTTCCTTTTTTTATTATGTTATATGCAGGGGAGACATATTTCAATATTTATAAAATTTTGAGATTGTCATTTTAGTTTAATATACAATCAATATTTGAGATGTATTCCATCTATATTTTAAAATGTTATACATTCATTTTGAATATCCAAAATTTTAATATATTTTTAATTAGCTTAAGCTTAGTAGTATTTAATCCTCATTCCTGTCACAATCTGTGTTAGAAAAGATCAAGCACAATGCTAAAGAAAAGATTTGGGTTACACAAACCATTGAACAAACAGCACTCTTTTGATATAATAGGTCAAATGTGAGCCTGGCTCCCAGCACAAGAAAACCTGGGAAATGTACACGCTGGGTCTCGCCATAGTTAATATTAGATTTTATACAAATGGAGGTAGAAGAAATAGCCAGGCTGCACCACAGATATAATTGTATACTTGAAGACACTTGAGAGATATGCTATAAGCTCTTGGAGAACCAATTTAAATGGATTTAAAAAGATTATAATTTGGTCCTTTATTTTTATCAAGGAGTGTACTGTCTTGTAGAATCTTTTTTTAAAAAAGCACATTTTATGGTCAGAACAGTAATGGGGGCTCAGAGAATGATGGAGCCCAGGTGGCTAAGAGTAAGAGTACATGATTTATTGATGAAACATATTTGAAATCAGCTATGAAGGGGGAAGAGTACTGAATTTGATAGATGAAGATAGTGAGGAGTAGTGTCAGAGAAAGGGACAGTAGTTAAATAATAATAAGAAGAAGAAGAGGAAGAAGAAAAGAAAAGAAGAAGCCCAAAACTAGTGGGTTTTAGTCTATGAAATTGGCAATTTGTTTTGAGCAGTTGTCAAAGTCTGGCTCCTAGATAGCACTATCAGCATCATATGGAAACTTGTTAAAAATATAAATTCTTCTAAAGAATACAGGGTGGGGCAAAGTAGGTTTACAATTGTGAGTGCACAAAACAGTTCATTCTTGCATTGTTATTTATTTATTATTATATAATTTTTCTATGCAAACAACTGTAAACCTAATTTTGCCCCACCCTGTATATTCAAATGATCAATAGGCACATGCAAAGGTGCTCAACATCACTAATCATCAGGGAAATGCAGATCAAAACCAGATGAGATATACCTCACACCAGTTAAGATGGTTATGACCCAAAAGAGAAGTGTTAGCGAGAATGTGAAGAAAAGAGAATTTTTATGCACTGTTGGTGGGAATGTAAATTGGTGCAGCCACTGTGGAACACAGTATAGAGATTCCTCAACAAATTAAAAATAGAGTGATCATATGATTAAGCAATTCCATTTCTGGGTATTTACTTGAAGTAAATGAAATAACTATCTGAAAAAAAATCTGCACCCCATGTAGATTACAGCATTATTTATAATAGCCTAGACATGGAAACAACCTACGTGTCCACTGACAGATGAGTGGATAAAGAAGACATGGTATAGGATGCTCTGGCTTGGCTGCCAGCTGAGTCTGCTGCAGGGGGGACCTGGTACAGGGCCTCTGCCTACCTCGCTGAAGAAAGCTGGAGCAAGGAGACAGAGAGATCTCTTCCTCTCTTAGATCCTATGTCAGTTGATCCAAAAGGTTGTGTCACCAGAGCCACCCATGTCAAACCCGGTTCCAAACAAAATGCTCTAGCAGATTTGACAGCCGAAGCTGTAAGTGTAGCTGCTGGAGCAACTCCATCCAAGGAGGGCTAATGCTAATCTCTGCTGGAATATCTCCAAGATCTTAGAACTCCGCAAGAGGGATATAGTTTTAGAGAAGGATGGTAAATCTTGTGAAAAAGTGCTGAAGTTCTTGGCCCCCACAACTCCAGAAGAGATCTTGGAGAAATTTAAAAAGCAAGTTGAAAAAAATAAATAAATAAATAAATAAAAATTAGAAATTTTTTAAAATGTCTAAAAAGAAAATGTGGTATACATGTATACAAGTGGAATATTATTTAGCCATAAATAAGAATAAAATCCTGTCTTTCTGCATGCAGACAGGCCCAGCGGAGGGAAACACACACTGTGGATTGCTGATACCCCCAAACGGGTTGCCCAGGGCCAGTCACAAGCAGTACCTGACAAAGGTCTAAACGAGAGTCTTTGCAGATCTACCTAATACACAGAAACAAATACAAAGAGGCAGCCAAAGTTGGTAGACAAAAAAACAGACCACAGATGAAAGAACAAAAGAATCTCTTGTTCCAGAAGAGCTAGAAGAAATGGAAGCAAGTGATTTATCAGAGTTTAGAGAATGATTATAAGGATATTCAATGGCATGAACATAGACAGAGAAACCACAAAAAAAGAACCAGTCAGAAGAATGCAATATCTGAAATAAATAATACACTGGAAGGAATATATAGTAGGTTAGATGAAGCAGAGGATCGAATCAGTGATCTGGAATATGGGGAAGAAAAAATACACAGGCAGAACAGCAAAAAGTAAAAAGAATTTTAAAAATGAGGAGAGCTTAAGAAATATTTTGGACCACATGAAGTGTAACACTTCCACATCATTGGAATACCAGAAAGAGAAGAGAGTGAGCAAGGGATCAAAAAACTATTTGAAGAAATAATGACTGAAAAGTTCCTAATCTGGTGAAGGAAAAAAGTCACACAAGTGCAGGAAGTTCACAGAGTCCCAAAAAAGTTGGACCCAAAGAGACTTACACCAAGATACATCATAATTAAAATGCCAAGTCTTAAAGACAACAGAAACATTTCATCAGAAACTTTTCAGGCCAGAAGGGACTGGCATGAAATATTCAAGGTGATGAAAAGCAAGGAACTACAACAAAGGCTATTTTAGCCAACAAGGCTATCATTTAAAGTCAAAGGAGAAATAAGGAGCTTTCCAAACAAGAAAAATCTTAAGGAGTTTGTTAACACCAAACAAAAACTGCAACAAGTGTTAAAGGGCTTGCTTTAAGAAGAAGAAAAACAGAAAGAAAAAATAACAGAGGTAAATAGTCTAACAATAAAATGACACTACATACATATCTATCCATAATCACCTTAAATGTAAATGGCTTTAATGTTCAGACCAAAAGACAGAGGGTAGGTGAATGGATAAGAAAACAAGACCCATATATGTGCCGCTTCCAAGAGACCCATCTCAAATTGAAAGATACACACAGACTAAAAGTAAAGGCTTGGAAAAAAATATTTCATGCAAATGGAAAAGAAAAGAAACTGGGGTAGCAGTACTTACATCCTACAAAATAGACTTTAAAATCAAAGCTATCATAAAAGACAAAGAAGACACGACATAATGATAAGCAGAACAATCCAACAAGAGGATATAACCCTAGTAATCATTTACACACCCAACAGAGGAGCACCTAAATATGTGAAGCCAATCTTGATGGACATAAAAGGAAAGATTAACAGAAATACAGTCATAGTGGGGGATTTTAACACCCCATTAACTTCAATGGACAGATCTCCCCAAAAAAATAACAGACAGTGGCCTTAAATGACACACTAGATCAAATGGATTTAATTGATACCTTCAGAGCATGTCACCCCAAAGCAGCAGAATATACATACTTTTCAGGTGCACATGAAATATTTTCTAGGGTAGACTACATATTAGGACACAAAACAAGTCTCAATAAATTCAAGAAGATTGAAATCAGTTGCATATTTATATGCCAATAACAAAATAACAGAAGAGGAAATTAAGAAAACAACTCATTCACACTTTCTACAAAAAGAATAAAATACCTAGAAATAAACTTAATGAAGGATGTAAAAGACATAAAATACAAGGAAAATTATGAAATATTGAAGAAAGAAATTAAAGAAGATACAAATAAGTGGAGGCACCTACTGTGTTCATGGACGGGAAGAATTAACATCATTAAAATGTCAATGCTACCCAAAGCAATCTGTAGATTCAATGCAATTCCTATCAAGATTCCAAAGATGTATTTTGCAGAACTAGAGCAAATATTTCAAAAATTTATAAGGAACCATAAATGGTCCTGTATAACAACAGTGATCCTGAGAAAGAATAAAGTTGGAGAAATCACACTACCTACTATCAAATTATACTACAGGGTTATAGTAATAAAAAGCATCATGGTACTGGCATAAAGTAGACACATAGATCAATGGAACAGGCTAGAGAGCCCAGAAATAAACTCACACCTTTATAGTCAATTAATATTTGACAGAGAAAACAAGCACATATAATATGCAAAAGATAGTTTATTCAATAAATGGTGTTGGGAAAATTGGACAGATACAGGCAAAAAAAAAAAAATGACACTAGACCACCTTCTTACACCACACCCAAAAATAAATTCAAAATGGATCCAAGACTTAAATGTGAGACCTGAAGCCATAAAAATTGTAGAAGAAAACATAGGCAGCAAATTCTTAGACATTGCTCGTAGCAATATTTTATTGGATATATCTCCCCAGGCAAGGCAAACAAAAGAAAAAGTAAATAAATAGGACTACATCAAACTAAAAAGTTTTTGCACCTCAAAGGAAATCATCAACAAAATTAAAAGGTGACCCACAGAGTGGGAGAACTTGTTCACTAATACATCTGAGAAGGGGTTAATATCCAAAATTTATAAAGAACTTAAAAAACTCAATACCAAAAAAAACCCCACCTCAATTAAAAGATAGGCAAAGGCAAAAGATAGACACTTCTCCAAAGAGGACATACAGATGGCCAATAAACATATGAAAAGATGCTCAACATCAGTAATCATCAGAGAAATGCAAATTGAAACCACAATGAGCTACCATCTCACAGCTGTCAGAATGGCTACCATCAGTAAATCAACAAACAAGTGCTGATGAGGATGTGGAGAAAGGGGAACACTTTTTTACTGTTAGTGGGAAGGCAGATTGATATAGCCATTGTGGAAAGCAGTATGAAGACACTTCAAAAAATTAAAAATGCATCCGCCTTTCAACCCACTTATCCCACTTCTGGGAATATATCCGAAGGAACCCAAAGCACTAATTTGAAATAACATAAGCCCCCCTGTGTTCACTGCAGCATTATTTACAAATGCCAAGATATGGAAGCAGCCGAAGTGTCCATCAGCAGATGAATGGATAAAACAACTATGGAACATTTACACAATGGAATTCTACTTGGCCCTAAAATATGAGAAAATTTTATCCTTTCTGACAGCATGGATGGACCTGGAGAACATTACGTTAAGTGAAATAAGCGAGTCAGAGAAAGACAAATACCATGTGATCTCACTCATATGTGGAATCTAATGAACAAACTGAACTAACAAGGAAAATGAGGACAGATGCTTAGACAGAGAGCAGGATGACAGCTAAGGACGGGCTGGGTTAGGGGTGGAATGATTGAGCAGAAAGGAAAAAGGACTCATGGACACGGACAACAGTGTGGTGATTACTGGGAAGAGTGGAGTATAAGGGGACTAAATGGTAATGGCAAAAATACAATAGAGATTAAGTTTTAAAAAGAATAAAACCCTACCATTCATGACAACATAGATGGACTTTGAGGATATTATTCTCAGTAAAATAAACCAAACAGTGAAGATAAATTCTGGATGATATCACTTACATGTGGAGGCTACAAAAACAGAATGAACTCACAGACACGAACAGCAGACTGGTGGTTGCCTGATGCCGAGGGTGTGAGCTCCTTTACTCTGCTGCTATGATGGTTTCTATTTCCACTTTCTTACTTTAACTCAATTTCATAAACATGTTATTTTTATGGGGACCCTTAAATTCTTCTTTGAGGTAGCTGGACTGCAACCTGAACATAAATGTTGTAAATATTTCCAACTCTGGGAAACAACAGATGCAAACCTGATTATTTCATAGCAGACTGCATCTTAATTAAGGGATATTAGCACTCAGAGACTAAAGTATGTTACTTATTTTTAAAATAATTTAATGTGTATACTATGAAAATATGCAAGGATAAACATTGACTTGAGCCAAAAGAAAATGACACTCTGAAATTCAGTGCCTAATTTCAGTAATTTACTCAAGTTTTCTGGAATGGAAATCAGTAGGTTTTCAGTGGTGACAAACCACCCCTAGCTAACAAGTTGATAATAGAAGAATTTATCAACTATGTAGAGAACTCGTTATACTGAGAATGGAAGGCAATATGGACCAGGGTTAGGAATTTGGGCGTTGAGCACAAAGAGGCACCCATTGATTTCACCTGAGACAATGTGAGTATTGAAATACATAATAAAAGTGATGGATCATAACTCATTAAATAAAATAGGAATCCATGAGTTCAAAAGTATATAAACAAATGAATAAATGGAAAGTTTGATATAAAACATAATATTTCAGAGTCTCAAATTACCTTTGCAAAAATTACTTACTAATTGCAAGAAGAAATAAATAATTTTAGGATACAGAAGCTTGACAGATACAGCCTTAATCAAGTTATCAAAACAAACATCATCAGACATAAGACAAATGGAAATCATGTGTCACCTGAGAGGATGTAATGAGAACACAGATAGGCCTGTCAAAGGTTCCTCAGTCTAATCTTTTAAAAGAAAAGGACAAACCCAGATTGAGGGGCATTTTACAAAATAACTGACCTGTAATCTTCAAACCTTAAAGTCATGAACCTCACGGAAGGACTGAGAAACCGTTTCAGTCTGAAGGAAGCTAAAGAGTCAGACAACTGAATGGAACCTGTGAGTCTGAACTGGATACTTCTTGCTACAAATACATTATTGGAACAACTGAAGGAACTTAAATGGGATCTCAGGCTTAAATGTTAACAGTGTGGATGTTAATTTCCTGAATTTAATGGTTGCATTATGTCAATCCGTGCAAATGTTCTTGTTTGAGATATTTGGAGATACTGAAGCATCCGGTTGGCAACTTACCCTCAGATGGTTTGGCAAAAACAAAGTTCTTTTTACCATACTTGCTTCTTTTTTGTAAGTTTGAGAATGTTTCAAAACAGAAATTATTATAAAAAATTTTGGAAATAGAAAGGACTACACTGCTTGTCAGTGCTAAAAACCCAGTGTCCGGTTCCAAACTTTTGGTTGTGCTAGCAAGCAGGGGGAAAGGGTTTCAGTAGGGGTTGGAAAAGAGCATCAAAAAGCTGTTTTGACTCATACTCAACAAGGCAAAGTGTTTGGAGGGCGAGCAGTCAGTCCCAGGGCAGGTCGAGCAGGAATCAGAGCTCCATCCAGATGTGTAGTTCAGCAGAGGCTTCATGGATTTTAAGGAAAACAGACACATGTGCAAGAATGAGGCCCAGCTAGCCCAGGGAGACAGAGAATGTGGCACAAGGTAACATTCAGAAGAGGACCACAAGTGGTTAGATCCTGAGTCCAGGGCATTCTTTAAATCCCCTCTCTTTATTCATTGCAGTAGTCTTCCATACACCAAAAAAGTGGGTGTGGAGGGACTTAAATGCCCATCAATGGGTAATTGATTAAATAAATTGTAGTAGAGCCATACAATGCAACATTTGACAGCTCTCTAAAATATGTGGCCTACTTATTTGTTCTGACTGTAAATTTATGTAGCAGGTCATTTGTCTGCTTCACTTACTGCTCTATCCTTGGTGCCTGAAATGAGTGTGGCATGTAGTAGTTGTTCAATAAATATTTATTGAATATATGACAGATTGAATATTAATTTTAAAAAACAGGTTTCAAAATAGTGTGAATAGTGCAGTCTAATCTAAGTTTTACCTGGACATCCCAGGTTCTCCAGTTTTTATTCTTTTTCTTTAAATATTCAAACATAACAACTCCAGCCCAAATCACCCAGCTTGGGTGGGAGGGGGCAGAGAAAAGAACATTTCTAAGAGAAAAACTATTTATATTCCCTTAGAGGTTGCCTGGTAGCTCTAATTCCAATTTTCTTCTCAGTCCTGCCCTAGCTTTCCCCCAAGCTCATCTCTGCCCTCCTCCCCCACTGTCTGGCCACAGGCTCAGGCAGTCCTCCTTCTTCATTCCCTCTGTCACCTCTTATAAAAGACTATTTCATGCGGTGCATTTTAACTGAACACTTCTGACCAACAACGGGTCATTTCAGCTTAATAGATGCAACGGTTTGGAAATGAGTGCTAGGCATCACTCACTATTCCTAAACTCACAGGGCATTCTCTGACAAGGAAGCTTCTTTCCCAGCATCCAGTGAGCTCCCCTCACCAGCTCATCACTGCCTGGGCCTTCCCTCACATCTCCTGTTTCCACATCCAAGCCTTTCTTCATTACTTGCACCACGCTGATTCCCATGCAGTTCTAGAAATGGTGAAAATAACTTAATGTGCTATGCCCAGAAAAGTCTGCACTTCTTGGTCAGAAGCTCCTCTACCCAGATGAGCCCTGAGTCTTTTCTTCTCATGGCCACTAAACCAGCCCACTACTGTTGTTCCCCACTAGCATGCAGGTATTTCCCTAAAACGATTTCTGCTCTTGTAGATCAATCTGCTCAAAGTGAAAGCTATTTTGGAAGTACTAAATGTTTTAGCCTAATTATGCAGTGACATAATCAGAAGGAATATACATGATAACATGAACAGTAGTTATATCAGGCAGATGGGGTCCCAAGGGTTGAAGTCATAAATACATGCAGGGCTAGGCAGGCAACAAAACCAAGTGAATCAAGCTGATATAAAATCTGTATTTCTTCTAAAAAAGCAACAAGTCTACACAAGCATCAGCTTGCTAATTATGTGCTCCATTTACTTAAAGAAGTTATGAATATTAGTTCAATGTATTTAGGTTACCTCGATGCACACAGATTTTTCCTAACCTCAATGCATAGATAGATACTTACTTCATATTTCATAGTAAAAAATAGTCCCTGAAATCCTTAATTAGATCCCAGAAAAGTCAGATGTGGAGGGAGTTTTTGGTTTTTTTTTTAACACAGACATCTGAAATTCAGGTATATATGTAAACTCTTCTGACCTTTAAGTAAGAGCTAATTCAAAAGAAAATACTAAAATGACAAATTACCCAATTAAAAATGAAAAAAAAATCTTAATAGACATTGTTCCAAAGAAAAACCACAAATGACCATGAACACATGAAAAGACCTCATCAACCCTCAGGAAAAAAACTAGTTGAAATCCCAGTGAGATACCACTTTACACCCGTTAGGATGGCTGCAACAAAAAAGACAATCACAAGTGTTGGAGAATGTGGAGAAATTGGACCCTCATGCATTGCTGTGGAAAACGGTCTCACCGTCCCTGAAATGGTTAAACATAGAGTTACCGTATGGTCAAGCAATTCCACTCCTAAGCATGTACCTAAGAGGAATGAAAACAAACGACAACATAAAAACTTATACAAATATTTACAATAGTGCCAAGTTAGAAACTTCCCAAATGTCCCTCAACTGAGAAATGAGTATTATTGGTACTAAAAATGATTGAAGGACTAACACATGCTACCATGTGGATGAAACTTGAAAACATTGCAGTAAGTGGAAGGCGTCTCAAAAGACCGTATATTTCACAAGCCCACTTGAATGCAATGACCAGCACAGGCAGATCTCTAGAGACGGAAGGCAGGTCAGTGGTTGCCGGGGGTTGGGAGAATTGGGGGGCAGTGGAAGTGACCACTAATGGGTACACAGTTTCTTTTTGAAGTAATGAAAATGTCCTAAAATCAATTGTGTTCATGGATGCATAACTCGTTGAATGTACCAATGTCACTGAATTGTACATATAAATGGGTGAATTGTATGATATGTGAATTATATCTCAATAAAACTGTTAAAGAAAATAACAAGTGAGCTGGACACAACACATCTGTGGGACTGATGTTACCTGTAGACCCTCCATTTGGGATCTTCACTTTACACTTTCTTATTTATTGAATGTTTTACAATGCATTGAACTAGTAGGCTCCCATTTTTATAACAGAATAAAGAACAGGAATTTATTGAATATTATTCTAGAGGCTAGGAAGTTCAGATCAACATGGTAACAAAGTAGGATTCATTCTCAAACCTCTTCTCTTGGCTTGTAGGTAGCCACCAATCCCTGTGAGCTCATACACCTCCTTCCATCTGCACGTAAGAGGAGAGACCTAGCAAACCTCCCCTTGTTGCTTCTTAAAAGGGCAGTAATCCCATTGTGAGGGCCCCGCCCTCAGCACCTCATCTAACTCAGTTACGTCCACAGTCCCCATTTCCAATACCATCTTACTGGGGGTCAGAGGTTCAACATTTGCATTTTGGGAGGAAATAACATTCAGTCCATAACAAGCATGAAATTACTTTGTAATTTTAAAACTATACTTCAAAAGTAAACATAGTGAAATTCCCCACAGTCTGGTTTTATCCTAAAGACTGCAACATAAGCTCCATGGGATGGGGATTTATTCAGTGGTGCATCCAGCTGTCTAACAGTTTTGGCATTCAAAGTGTTTGCAGAAGCAGGGGAGGGAGGCACAGAGACAGGGAAGGAGAGCTGACAAACAGGAGCCTAGGGCAGAACCTTCAGTTGGGGTTTAAAAACACAAAGCTGTAGCACCTGCAGGGCTGCAGAGGCTGAGAGTCAGGCACTCTGGGACCTTCATCCCTAAGCTGTGTTAAAGAGGCGGTCAGCTGAGGTAGAAGTAATCACCGCCATGGGTGACCCTCTGCCCTACCTCAGCAATTTCAAATGGCACAGACGTAGTGAGGCCATAGTTACATGGACAGGGATCAGCATGTTGAATTAGAGGTCACTGAGCCGAGAACGAGGAGAAACCCATGGGAAACAAGACCAGACTGTATCCCAGGCACATGCAGGCCCTCTCTGGTGGACCCTGACAGCTTGTGTGGCAGCAAGAAGAAAGGTCAAGGGAGGGAGGTGTCACTGAAAGTAGCCGTGGGATTTTGGCCCGTGATGTGGTGGCACCAGTAATGTGTGAGTTTCCCCTGTCAGGAAGTGAGTGTCAGTGTGGCCAGGAGAGGAGCATTTGCGTGGCTCCTCTGATGAATTCAACTGCACCCTGAATTAACTGTCAAAGGTAGAGTCTGGCATCTTTTCCGTAACTACAGTGTCTAAAGTGGTATACCCCAAGTGATTCTGCCATCAAATCACACAAGCAAAGGACTCAGTGTTTGCAGGAAGTCTCTGAGAAGAAACAAAGAAATCAGTGCCACATTTCAAAGTGGCGCTTTACAGGAAGCCATGCCTTATATCCATATATTTCTTCATGCATTACAAAGCATGTCCACTCACACATTTACCTGTACTGAGCTCTTTGAATCTTACAGTTGACATCACATGGAAGCTGAAGCTCAGAGAAGGGAGATGATAAACAATATTTAAGACTGAACTTTCTTGCTTGTTTGTTTTGCTGATTAGGTTCCATTTAAAGGTGAGATCATATGGTATTTGTCCCTCACCACCCCAGGGAGGGAGGTGGGGATGGCTGGGGTGGGGCGGGGAGAGGTGGGGGGTAAATGCAACAACTGTACTTGAACACAATGAAATAATTAAAAATAATTTTTCAAAAAGACTGAACTGAGTATTTACACTTTGCAGGCACCACTCTTGGGGTTTAGGCATGTGAACCCACTTGGTATTCACAACAACACTGGCAAAAAGGTAAGTCATTACCCAGTGAGGGAATGCTTAGTCAGAACCTCACAAGCACACAAAAGAAGCAGCAGAAAATCAGCAAATGAGATCAGAAAACTATGGTACATTTACATGATAGGATTCTACACAGCAGAGAGAAAGAAGGAACTCGTACCCTTTGCAACAGCATAGATGGAACTGGAGAACCTAATGTTAAGCGAAATAAGCCAGGCAGTGAGGGACAAATACCACATGATCTCACCTTTAACTGGAACATAATCAACAAAAGAAAAAAGCAAACAAAATATAACCAGAGACATTGAAGTTAAGAACAATCTAACAATAGCCAGAGGGGAGGCGGGAGGGGACAATGGGAAGAAGGGTATTCAGGAACTACTATAAAGGACACAAGGACAATACCAAGGGGGAGGGTGGAAGCAAGGGAGGAAGATGGGTTTGGCTGGGGTGGGGGGAGGGGTGGGGAGAAAGTGCAGACAACTGTAATTGAACAACAGTAAAGTAATTTTTTTAAAAAAAGGAGGGATGCAAACCCACCAGGCTGGTTCTGCCACCTAAGAGCACTGGTGCTTGTCCTCATCCCCTCTGCTTCCCTGTGTGTGGAGCAGAAGCAGAATTTTAACCTCAGTCGACCCCAGGATCTTTCTACCATCCATTAGTCCAGATCATTGCTATCGTCAGTGATAGGGCTGAAGTGATAGGAGTATTTGATCTTGTCATTCTGAGCTTTTCCATCTTAAAACTAAGAGCCCATGCACACACACACACTTTGCTTATATGAACCAATGACAGAGTTTTCTTTTTAATTCTTTTTTCCAATAACATAAATAAGAGGCATATAAATTACTCTTTGGAGAAAAAGGTATTATTTTAAGTGTCATTGCTACTTCCCAATGACACTTAAAGTAGGCTTCCCATGGAGCAGAAGGAGGTGGCGCTGGAGCAGAGCATCTGCATGAGTGTCCAGTGACCACAGGACAGGGCGCCTGAGACAGTGAATTCATCGGGACATGTTCATTTTGTTCTCACCATTCCTACCTCTGAGAGTTATTCAAAGAATATCCTTTTTAAGGATTTTCCTCACGGAGCTTGCATTGTCAAGGAGACAAATCCTATAGATATGAAATAATTTGAGAATGTCACTAACACAAGTCTGTACAACTATAGACGAGGGGTTCTCATTCTGGGCCTGAGGGTCTAGGGCTGAGTACAGGTAACTGGATACAAGCTTTGCCGTTGTGTGTGCAATCCTGTAAGGACCTTTTCTTACATGTGTGTGTCTGTAGGGCAGGGAGATGTGTGAAGTCTGTGTGGGGAGAGTCCAGCCGTTGTTAATACGACAACAGCTTGCGGGACATCGATGTAACCTGGAGCCGAGGAGAGTGGACTGGAATGCCCGCGCGTGAACAATGACGACGTCACTCTACTAGTCAGTGGGGGTGGTAGCCAACATTGTTTGAGCCTGTGTACTCTGTGACCATCGCATTCAAAATGACTGAGCAAGTAGAGCAATGAATCTGCATCAAATTGTGCATTAAGCTTGAACGTTCCTCCACAGAAACTATTCAGATGAGTCAGAAGTCTTTTTGGCCCTGGCTGGCATAGCTCAGTGGCTTGAGTGTGGGCTGAGAACCAAAGCATCGCAAGTTCGATTCCCAGTCAGGGCACATGCCTGGGTTGCAGGCCACGGCCCCCAGCAACCACACATTCATGTTTCTCTCTCTCTCTCTTTCTCCCTCCCTTCCCTCTATAAAAATAAATTTTAAAAAAATCTTAAAAAAAAAGAAGTCTTTTTGGGATGATGCAATTACTGTAGCATAAATAGAAGTGTGGCACAAATTCTTCAAAGATGTCTTCAAGAGTCTGTTGAAAGTGATCCAAGTTCTGAAAGGCCTGCAACAAGCAAAACACCTGAGAATGTTGAACATGTACAGGCTACAATCAACAAAGGTCAGTGACTGATGGTGCCAGAATTAGATGCTGATCTGGGGATTCCAAAAACTATTGTGTCTGAGATTTGGACACAGGATCTTAGCATGAAATGCGTCACAGCAAAATTCATTCCGTGGCTTCACTACCAGAGCAGAAAGAACATCATGCTGCAGTTGGGAAAGCAGTGTGAGGTCCCAAGGTATCTGCTTTGAAGGGAACTGAGGTGCCCTTGTCCTATGTACAATGTTTCTTGTACCTTGTATCTTCAATAACTGTCTCTATTTCATGCTGTGTAGATGGATACTTTCTGGACAAACCTCATTGTATGTGATTGTGACTATACTTTTAGTCTCTATTGATTGAGAATACACAGATAGCTGTACATGGGTTTGAGAACAGGGTGAAATAAGAATGCTGCTCCCATGAGTCTAATACCTGAATACTTTAAATGAAAAATGTCCAGTGTGTCAGGAAAGAAGGGGGACTTCGGGATGTAAGATAGACCCAGAGAACCAGTAAATTGTGGGTGGAAACCTGTAGCTAAGGCTCAGATTCAGGCACGAACTCTCAGTCTGAGTTCCTGGGAGAAATGTCTTATTTCAATGCTACTTTTTTTCATGGCTTTCTGTTTCTAAAATCTAATATAGTCATGCAAGTACCTACTGAGGATAGAATTGTTCCTCATAATTCCTTGGCCAAAGGTATCATGAAAGTTATTCAAATTACTGTTTTTTTCCATCACATGTTTCTAGGCCACTTAGGTAATTCACAGGGGAGACACATGGACTAAGCCAGATTATCTTTAACACATTCTTTATATTCTTTATTTTTTAAAGATTTTATTTATTTATTTTTAGAGAGGAAAGGGAGAGGGAGAGAGAGAGAGAGAGAGAGAGAGAGAGAGAGAGAGAGAAACATCAATGTGCAGTTGCTGGGGGTCATGACCTGCAACTCAGGCATGTGCCCTGACTGGGAATCAAACCTGCGATGCTTTGGTTCGCAGCCCGCGCTCAATCCACTGAGCTACACCAGCCAGGACGACATTCTTTATATTCTTAATAGTAGAGAAGTTCTAAAGTGAAACTATAAAATGCTACATATAGATTTCAATAACTACTCAATAATTCTTTTTAGCAAGGCCCAGTCCAATGAACCCTGCCATGCTGGGAGTGTTCAGTGCACTAGAGGGGTGAAGAGTCAGCATTACACTGAACCACAGAGTAAACTGCCTGTTTATTGTGCAATTATCCTGAGGCATACCAGAGATTATTTCTGCTTTTCAAAAAAACGGGAAATGATAGTGGAAGAAATGGTTAAATTCTTCTCCAAGCACAGGTCAAAGCAATTAGCTTTATTATTTGGCATCTAAGATTACACACAGACCGCATTCAGTTTCCAATACCTTCAGGCTCACCATATTTTACCTCCTAAAAGAGATTATGTTGTTTCTCAGCTTCAAGACAGAGAACCTGAAGAGAAATGAGATGTTCGAATCCCTGTAATCCAGAGAAAGACAGATCCCAAGTGATCCAGAGAAACGGAGGCAGAGCCAGAGGTGGAGAAAGCATAATGAGAAGGATGGTGTGTTGATCAGCTAGTGTTGCAAAAATGCTGTATAACAAGGTACCCCACGCCCAGGTGATTAGAATGTAAGCATCAATTTTTCTTAGACAGGAGTCTTTAGCTTGGCTGGCATGTCTGCTCCAGGGTGTGGGTTGGCTACAAAGTACACATTGGGGCCAGATCTATTCTAGATGTCTCTGGTCTTCCCAGTGAACTGCCTGAGCAAGTTCTTTCTGACATTCAGTAGCCTGGGTCATTACAATACAGCAAAAGTCAAGTGTGAGAAGCAGTTGGCACTTCTCAAGAATCTCTTGAGATCCAAGAAAAAGAAAAAACAGCATCCATGACCTTGGAAGCATGGTTCTCTACAAACAGGTTTCCTAACCTCACACCCTTGTTCCTAACTTATGTATATACTTTCCTAATGGACTTCTGAACTTTCTCTAGTCCTTTTAGTCTATGAAAGGAAAGAAAGAAATGAAGAGAAGTTCCACTCTCTGCAGACAAACAGCAGACCCAACTTTGTAAGTTACTCATTCCCTTTGAGCCTCAGTGTCTAGCAGAGATAAATGCTATAATTAAATAATTTTAGCAACATTATAAACACAGATAAAAATCACCACTAGGAGATAATCTAATGCCCAAGCCTGAATCCATAATAAATATGTCAAAAAATATGTATGTGGGACAATTGCTCTGAGAAAGAGGTTTCATTTTGCAGCTGTGCTTGGCGGGTGTCAAAGTAGCAAAAGACACCAGGGTCAGAAATGAGGAAAGTCAGGAATAAGTTACAGCATGCAGTTTGTTCTTAGAATAGGCACGGACACTACTGGGAATTTCATCCCAATATATTTTCTATTTCTCAAGCTCTATCTCTTCTCCACAATCTGTGGGGTTAGGCCCCATGCTACTTAGTGGAGAGGGACCAGAGGGGGTGGACAAGTAGAATCCATCCGAGGAGCTGAGTGCCCTGGGTCTGCTTGGGCATGTGCCGAGGTGCTACATTCAGCCCTCTGCAGTGCACTTGTCAAACAAACACAGTGTGTGAGCTTCCTCCTATAACTTACCGCTTTACCTCAGGTGACAAACAGTAGAGTAAGTGCGTCCACCCAGTTCCTGCCACTTCTGCTTGTGCTATTGAATTTGGAGATGTTATTGCCATCGGTTTTCAGGTCAGAAAAGGACAGGCCTGTCTGGGGCATGAGAATGAAGAATCTGAGAGCCAGTCATAAGAAAAAGGAAGTGTCAGCAGGGACGGCCTCCCATGCATGTTTTAAAGGACCTCCGACTTCATCCGGCTGTTCCTGTGGGAACCAAGAGAAAACTCCAAAGAAATTGGACTGGTCTTCCAGTGAAGAAGTCTCACATCTTCCCTACAAGGAGTGCCGAACTTGGTGAGACTACAGATACCAGGTGGAAAAGGGACAGAGGGGACTTCTCTGGTCCTGCCTCCTCTCAAGTGCAGCAGAGAGGCAGCTCCAAACCACCAGATGAACCGCATTCTGAATCCAGACAGGAAAAATGGCACAGGTTCGTGAGGGTGGCCAATCCAGGAAAGGCAGGTATACTCGCTGAAGATGAGGGGTGAGGGAAAGTAGATATAAAATGTGAGGAAATCCGAAGCAAAAACACAACCATGAAAGAAATTGAATCACTGAGCAAAAGTTTCCCACATGAAGACAGCAGGCTTAGACAACTCTGTTGGCAGTTTTACCAGAACTTGAAGTAACTGAAAACATCAATCTTACAGAAATTGCCTCAGTGACCAGGAAAAGTGAGTAACCACTCAACTGGTTTGGGAATGCCAATATAGCCTGCATACCACAAGTGGATAGTAAGAGTGCAATAAAAGAAAACTTACATCTTTCTCACTTATGAACACAGATTCAAAAATACTAAATAAATAATAGCACATGAATTTCAGTCGCGTGTTTTTAAAAATGAATGAAAAGGGTTATCTCAGTCTTAAAGTTTTGGGGTTTTGTTAAAAGGAAACAACTTTAATTCTTTTGAAAACCAGAGAACTTCCAGTTTTTGTCATCCTGTCCAGAAACTCCACTCCATGATGCCAAGAACCAGGGAGTATATTAAATTAATTTGAACAGGACCTTCAAGCCACCTGACTAACGCTTTAGTCATCACGCTCTTATCCTAGCCAACAGGAAGGAGGAACAGGAAAAGGACATGACCCCTCCTTAAAGGGCACTCCTGCAAAGCCTCATGGAACACATTCACTTATATACCATTGGCCACACCTTAGTGAAACGTCCATTGACCTGAACTTAGTGAAATGTCCACTGCCAGCTTCAAGTGCAGCTGGGAAACATACTCTTTGTTCCAGGCAATTGGTTTCCCAGTTAAGTCAGCTGATTCCCCTACTAAACTAAATGGGTAGGGTGGGGTAACTGCAGAACCAGTCCAAACTCACCTGGTCCTGTTTCTAATGAGATATTGAGTTGTTTTTCAAAGATAACAGAATAAGGCCACAAATCATGCAGTCAGACATGTGCACCAGAGAATGAATTCACCCTACAGTAACTCTTCAGTATCACCAGGAGGAAATCCACTGGGGATACTCACCAACCCTGGTCTTCAGACATTGGACACATGAAAGTCCGTGATCACTAGTGCCTGCACACAATGTTGAAATAATGCAATTATGCTGGAATATGCATAAATTCTCCCATTTCTTCATTTAAATATAACTCAAAAACTCTTGGTTGGGAATAGATTTGGGCCTTGCCTCCTGTCTCCTCACTGGTTAACTTTAGAATAAAATCTTTTCTTTTCTCAAAAGCTGATGTCATAATATTGAGCCCTTGCTAGGTAACACAGGTTGGCAAAAAATTAGATGATAGATAGATAGATAGATAGATAGGTACAGCAACATAGCAATAATAACCCATTAAAATGAATAAGAAGCTCCCCATTAATTGTAACAATAATACGTCTTTTAAAAAGCAACCAAAAAACCCAAAAAAGTGGAAAAAGATGGAGAAAACTATTAAAGATTTTTAAAAATATAATAGAAAATTTGAATTAGTAGAAACATACCACACTAATGAATAAAAAACTCAGTAGCATAAAGACTTTATTCTCACCAAATTAATCAATAAATTTAAAGCAATATCAATAAAAATCTGAGCTCACTTTTTAATAAAAATGTCAAGCAAGTCATAAAATTTGCCTAGTAGAACAAGAAGTCAGCATCAATTTTGAAGAAGAATTAAATGGCACGAATTATCCCGCAAAATATTAGATAACAATTAATTTGGAAAGGAGTAGAACAATGGGCAAATGAAACAGAATAAAAAGAAAAAAAATCCAAGAATGCACAGAAACTTGAAATGTGGCAGAGGGGAAATAAATAGCATACAAATCCTGGCGGGTATTTGTTTAAGTCAAGGTTCTCCAGAGAACAAACAGAACAGAGAGAAAAAAAGACAGAGAGGTGTGTGAAAGTATGTGTGTGTTTGTGTGTGTGAGAGAGAGATTGATTGATTTTAAGGAATTGGCTCCAGTGATTGTGGAATCTGGTAATTCTGAAATCTGCAGGGTAGGCCCATGGGCTGGAGATGCTGCAGTTCAAGTCTGAAGACAGACCACTGGCAGAACTCCTCCTCTAGGAGTTCAGTCTTTCTCTATTAAGGCCTTGAAGTGACTGGATGAGGCTCTGTTGTATTATGGAGTGTGCTCTGCTTTATTCACATTCTACTAATTTAAATGTTAATCTCATATTAAAAAAATACTTTCAGAGAATGAGTAGTGTGTCCTGTTGAAGTTGACATGTAAACTTAACTGTCACGGTGGAGTAACAGAAAGCTATTCTAAATGCTACGCTGGGACAAATAATTGTCCATATAAAAAATGTAGATTCCCAATCACTTTACTCCAAGCACAAATTCAAGATAAATTAAAGACTTCAATATAAAGCATTAAAACTTTCAAATATTTAGAAAAAAAGTATAAAATATTTTTGTTGCCTCAAGGTAGAAAAAGAGGTTATTTATTAAAAAAAAACAATACTGTAAAGGGAAAATGATCAGTGTAGTTACTTAACAGTAAAAACTGTTCTTTCAAAACAGGAACCCATAATCAAAGTTCCAGGACAACAATAGACTGAATTTTTTCATTTTCATTCATATCTGTAATGAAATAAATAACAAAGGCATAGTATGTGTAAAGAATTTCTTCAAATTTATAAGGAAAAAGATGAATAACCAAATAGAAAAGTAGACAAAGGATATCAACAGACAACTCACAGAAGATGAAATATAAGTGGCTAATGAAAACGTAGACTCTGTTTAATTTTTCTAGTAATCACAAAAATAAAATTTAAGAGTATTATGCTAGTTCATATTCACTATATCAGAAAAAGTCAATAAGCCTAATAACTCTATTTTTCTGATAACAAGACTGAAGAAAAACAGTATCTCATGCCCTGTATGATGCAACCACTTTGAGATAAAACTGGTTATTTTTAGCAGAAGTTGAAGATGCATGTACACCTCATGCCAGCAGGCCATTCTCAGTGTGCTCCCTAGAGAAACTCTCCTACCTCTGACCGGGGAGTAAAAGAGGATGAGAATGGTAATGTTATTTGTAATTGGCAAAAATGAGAAACAACCTCTTACCTATCAAGGAGAATGGATTCTTAACATGTAGTATATTCAGTATTCATTCAATGAATTGAATGAATTCTTAAATTCATTCCATAATATAATTCTTATATTATTACATAATAGCTAAAATGAATGACATCTACAACATATATTATGTATCATGTATCAAAATAGATGTATCTCAGAAACACAATGTGTAGTCTGATATTGTTTATACAAACTTTGGAAACATGCAAAGTAACATTGTATATCATTTATAAGTTTGTAAATATATATAAATGGAATAAAGTGAACAAATGTAAATGAGAATGATAAACACCAACATCATGAGAGAGGCCACCCCTTAAAAGTGATGGAGGACCTGGCTGGCGTGGCTCAGTGGATGAGTGCTGGCCTGCGAACCAGAAGGTCGGTGGTTTGATTCCCAGTCAGGGCACATGCCTGGGTTATGAGCCAGGTCCCCAGTTGTGGGTGTGCAAGAGGCTCCCCTCCCTCCATTCCCCTCTTTTTAAAAATAAATTTTAGAAAAATATTTTAAAAGGTAAAAACACAAAACTGAGGGAGGAGAATAGGATGTGGTTACAAGAAATGCTTCAACTGTGTATGTACTATTTTAAGAAACAATATGAAGCAAGAAAGGTATAATGTTAGACTTTTATTGAGCAATGTGATGGATACACAGGTGTTCTTTACATAATACGTTGTTGCAGTTTAAGTATTTCAAAATGAAAATATTAAGAATTTACCAGTAATCTATAATTTTTAAACTGTCTCTGTCACCAAAAAAGACAAAATCTGTTCTAAAACATCATATTTTGGACAGAGTATTATGAATGTAAAGTGGTTTCCTGACTAAATGGAACAAAATTTCACTTAACAAACTCTGAACAACATCCTTAATTTACTTAAGTGTAAATTCTGTTTAACACCACACACTTGTGGATTCTTATGAAATGCTTCTTGTGATATAGATTTAAAGACCTATCACTGGACAGAAATATAGTAAATTATTAAAGGAAGAAATAAATACCCAAAGCCTTTATCCAACTGGAAGAAAAATACATAGCTATTTCTTCTAACAAAAATGTATAATATGTATTTGTTTCATTTGTGTATACATTGACTATTCTAATTGGCATGCTATGAAATAAAACCTTGCTAATATTCTCCAGTTAATTCTGTGTCCTATGAATTAAAGAGATTACCACATCCGACTTTAAATATTTGAAATGGTACAGTGACATAGGAAAGGAAGACTCCATAAAACTTAGCTCCCTCCCCTCCTTGTTTCCTCAACGGACCCTAAGTTGTAACCTCTGTGTATAGTGAGTTGTGTGAAAACCATCAGGCGAAGCATCTTGGCCAGTGGAAAATAATTACAGGGTGACCTAAATGTGTGACCTAACTTGAGAGTTTTACCCATAGTTGAGCTTCAGCTTCCTCGCCTATAAAATCTAGGTTAAAATACTGGTTTAAAGGGTGAAAGATGAGTGTGTACCCTCACGTGTAAAGTGTACACAACAGTCATGCCAGCAAATTGGAGCTGTTATTAACAACCTTTGCATATGAGAATGTGTTTAAATGTGTAAATAACTTAAATCCAAAGAAAAATAAACACCCTCAAGTGAAGAAAATTATTTAATCTTTCGAAGTCAATGATTTGTGAGGAAACTTTAAAGGCACTTGGAAATGGGGGAAATGCAAAGTCATAGCTTGTGCTAATTCTCTGATTTTGAGCATCACTTATTTGCAGAAAGACTTACTCATCTACAAATGGTCCACAGCATGTGCATTAATAGAATGGAGAATACTGCGTGCTTGCAATTTAGACACTCGTGTTCTTAAAGTTCTACTCTCTCCGAGTCTGTATATTCTGTTATGGTTAATGTAGCACCAAACATGAAGAGAGCCATGGAGCTTTCCCCTCAACATAGAACCTGCTGCAGGAAATGCACGTGGCTGCCAGCACCCAGGTGCACTCCCAGTGCATCCACCACAGCATTCAGTTCCAGCCAATGACAGAGCATGGGCACAGGAGAGCCCCGCCATTTCTGCCCAATGTAGACCTTCTCCAGGAACCATCTTTGCACCACAGCTTCCCATTGATCTAGACAAGGTTTCCGGGAGCTGTACCATAGACTTCCTACCAATCCTCCCCGCCTCACACTCTCCAGCCAAAGTGTTTGCTCTACAAATACCAACCCCCCATTCTGAAGGCTCTCCCTGCCTGGTCCTGCTATCTCTCCCCTCTATCTTTCATAGCTTCAACCTCCAATAAATCTCTTGTACCTCTTACAGTTTTAGCTTCTGCTTCCTAGATGAGGAGAAATAAATATTGTTGCCCAGAAGGAACTTATAATCCAGAATAGAATATAAATTAAAATATAATATAATCTATAATACAAATGAATGACATTATTATGAAAATGTGTAAATTTTAAAAGCACATTATGATCAGTCCACTGCAAGGCAAAATAATTACAGCCTACCCCCTCAAAAAAAGTTAAAATGTCCAATGACTTAATAGATACATTTCTTAGAATCTTTTCGTTCTTCTATGATGTCCTGGGGGTAAGTGGGACAATGTGGGGCAGTCATTCAGGGAAAAAAACTTGTAATTACCAGACCTTACTATGGCTAGCAGAGCTGCAGCTGACCCACGCTGTTGCTCTGAAATCCTTTCTTCTATGAAGAATTATGGAGCATGAGTGACTTCTTACTTTTCAACTCTGAGAGACCATTTTTGAACTCTATTGATGACTAGTTGAGCTGATACAAGTACATACAAGCAAGCTGTAAAAGTAGTGTTTTGAGAAAAATATTATAAGATATCTGACACATCTATTTATACCATAAACAGTTTCTATGTATTATGGCCAAGGTTCAATGTTAGTACTGCCACTAACAGAGAGTTAGTTATAAAAATGAAGCAATCATGAATATTACCTCAGGGAGCTTAGAGTCTAGTCACTTAACTTAAAATTATTTGTATATTATCACTTTAAATTCATACATGCAAACTTAGAAATATTTGAAAAACAGAAGATATTGCTAGAAGAAAAGAAATGTTTTTAATGGTTTATTCTTAATGTTTTCCACAACCATTTATCCCCCTTATACCCTCTTCTACCTCCACCCACCCTCCCGAGACCCCTACCCCTGCAATCTTCACACTGTTGTCCATGTCCATGAGTCCTTTTTCTTTTTGGCTAGATCCCTCCACCCCATGGCCACCACCCAGCCTGAAAGCTGTCAGTCTGGTCTCTATGACTCCATCTCTATTTTGCCTGTTAGTTCAGTTTGTTCATTAGATTCCACATATGAGTGAAATCACATGGTGTTTGCCTTTCCTTGACTGGCTTATTTCACTTAGAATAATGTTCCCCAGACCCAATAAAGGGTAAAAGTTTCTTCTGTTTTATGGCCAATTAGTATAAACATAGGCCATCAATTTATTAAAGAGGCAAAGGTATAATGCTCTGGGAGTTCAGAATAAGGAGGTGTACTTTCAGCTGGGTTGAGAGCAGTGCTGTGGGAGATTTCACAGGGAAGAAGGAACTGGGGATAGGAAGGGCCGGACTGGAACTTCTGGACTGGAGCTTCAAGCACAGACTGAAGCCACACTCTGCCCAGAGAAGGAAGTAACAACAACAAGCTGAACACAGCAGGACTGACATGAGGAGGTCATGGGGTGGGGGGGATTAATTCAGGTTTGCTGGCACAAAGGAAAAACCAAAACTATAATGAAAAATAGTGTTGGAGTGATAAACTAGTGTGCACACTCTAATGTGGAATATCAAAATTAATTGATTTGGTCATTTTGTTATAATTTTCACACTGTTAAAGTTTTTGTGAGTATAATTATAATTACTATATCTAAACAGATGACTTACTCATTCAAAAAATAATTTCATAATCCTGAACTACATAGAAGGCCGTGTTCTACATGCTTCCAATAAAATAAAGACTAAAGTCCCTTTTTTGTTGCCCCTGAGGAGCATAGAACTTAATAGGGACACTGAAATCTATACTTGTATGTAAAATATGTATTAATATGAAGGGATAACAACATTACATTCAATTAATTTAGAGTTTAGAGAGAAGACAAAAGATCATTTCAACAGGAGTCTTCAAGAAAGATGTGACTGAAGAGGTTGGGCTGCATCTTGACTTTAACCACAGAAGCTTTCAGCTGACAGAGACGTGTATAGGTAGAGATGTGATTCACACGAGAACAGCGGGAGCTCTATGGTAGCATGAGGACAGGTGCCTGAAGGACAAGGAGCGGGAGCTGGACGTGTGAACTGGGAGTCAGGTCATGGACAGCCTCAAGTTGCTGGCTGAGCACTTTTGGTGTTTACATGACACATGTTAAGAAAGCTCTGGAAAAGATGGATGGAACTGAAAGAATTCTAGAATGAGTTAGAACACTTGGTTCTAGTGACGCCTTCACTTATTTGACATCAAGAAAATGACTCAATCTCTCTAAATCTCATTTTTCTTCCTAGATCAAACCTCCCTTCATCACTGACATTCTAAATTCCTCAAGGGCTTTGAGCCTGCCTTTGCATACACTGGAGTCTAGTTAAAAATATATCAGTAATCCAGAGGAGGATCATGGTAGCCGACACCAGGAAGGTGGCATAGAATGAGGCAGTAGCGTCCACAGCAATGGAACACACAATGCTCTGCTATGGCCCTTCCTTACAGAATTGGGCAAATGGGGTTGGGAAGGAGGAAAGAATGGCAATGACGTTGCCTAGATCCCGCAGCTGGAGAGTAGTGACTGATTGGAAACAGAGGAACAGGAGAGAAACCAATACAAGAGGACTCAAAATTGGTAGTCTACATTAACAAGAGATGTTTGAGCTCCATTAACAGAGAAATTGGTATATTATAAGAAAAACATTCTAGAAGAAGAAGGTGAGAAGGACAGTTTAAGGCCTATTGAGTTTAAGTAAGTATAATATTATCTAGGTCACAATGTTCAGCAAGTCGGTAACTTGAAATGGCATTGACAAGCTTTTACCAGAGAAAAAAGAGTGGTGGGAGGGAGAAGAGGATAAAGCAGAAATAAGTGGCAATGGAAGGAGACTTTGAGTGGTGATCACACAATATATGGATGACGCACATAGAGTTTTGTACACCTGAAACTTATATAATTTTATCAACCAATGTCACTCCAGTAAATTCAATGCAAAATAAAAATATAAATAGATAGATAGATAGATAAGCTTTGAGATCATCCTCCAAGAGGGGAAAATTAAAGATCAAAGAATAATAAGTAAATGTTTTCAAGGAGTTTATAAAGACATAGGAAAATACTCAGAAAATGTTCTCAAAGGAAAGAGCAAGATATAAATTTTTGGTTGGAATGTATACAGATATATGTTTATAAAAAATGTACAAAGAAAATAATTTAAATATTATGTTTTCAGTCTAAATTATGAATATATGTCCAATTTTTATTCTTTGTACATTTTTGCCTTTTAGTTTTCTGTGATAAACATATGCTACTCTTATAAACAGAAAGGCAAAAGAGTAAAAAAAACAAATTCAAAAATAAAGTGATAATCAAAAAGTTGCTATAAATTCTTGACAAGATTTTTTAACATAACATCTCTGAAAAAGAGGTCTATTTCATATGTGCTCACACTACAAATCACACTTAACTAAACTCCAAAGGGGCACAAGGCAAAAATCAATGATCTCAAAGTTCCATTTGTAAATTATGAGCTAGTTATTCTCACATACCTGGTAGAACCAAGCACATTCTACCTGTCTCCTTCTATAACTGATTCCTGTATACTTAAAGAAGATAGGGAAATACATGTGGACATAGAGAAAACCTCTGAGAGAAAAACACAAAGTGTCCAGACAGAAAACATGAGCCTCACCAATACAAGACTGTCCCATTAATTAATGCCACCACCGAACATTAAAGCCAAGGCTTTAATTTTAATTTTATGGTTTAATACACATTGCCAGCATCTTGTCCCTTAATCCCTGACTAAAAACTGTATCAAATATAGGAGGAGTTTTAAGCTGAAAAAGAGACACTTTTATTAAATCTAAAATTAAGCAACCTAATTTGTTAGGTCAAATATAACCAAAGTACAAAGGACAAAGCAAGTTAATTGGTTTTGTCTACTGAGGGACTCACATTTGTGCTGACATTGTCTGTAATTAGGCTAGAGTAGAATATGGTCTGATAATGAACAGGATACAAGATTCCAGGATTCTCTTAAAGTGCTTAGTGTTTTTCTTTTCCAGATTTTTGAAAGGGAGCTCTTTGGATTAAACCAAGTGGCCTGAAACATTCATTTTTCCTAATGGGAACTCTCTGAAATCCACTTGGATATAGATAAAATCATGTGACCCTTTCAGTGATATCATGAATATAGAGAACAGACAGGGATAGGAACAAGAAGAGATTTTTCCTTGTGTAGCATCAGGGGCAGGTAGCTCTGATGCTAGGTGCTCATCTAGGATTTCTTAGACCAATGGGAGTAATCAGTGGGCTGGCTTAGACTACTGGTCCCTCATCTGGAGCATTGGAGAGTGAGAATGATGCCCAACTTGATACTGAACCTAGCCTAGGACAATTCTTCAGAAAGAACTGCGGCACCACAGTGGGATTTCTAACATCCTCTGTGTGTGACATCTCCTGAATTTTGGAAAACAACATAGCATATTGGAAAGAACAGAGGTTTTGTAACTAGAGAGACCTGGGTTTCAATCCCAATGCCACCATGTGTTATGACCTTACCACATGACATTAGAGTAGCCATTGAATTACTTGGAGCCTGAGTTTTCACATCTGTAAAGTGGGGGGTGGGGGAGGATTCTGCCACAGGAGATAATCATGACAATTAAGTAAAATAACAACATATAAATATTATAACTGTATCAACTCAATGCTAATGTAACAAATTGCCATATAACAAAAAACTACTGTATTAGGTTCTAAAGAGAAGCAGAACCAATATGAGGTCTGTCTGTCTATCTATCTATCTATCTGTCATCTATCTTTCTATCTATCTATCTATCAAGATTTACTACCAGGAATTGGTTCACGCAATTAGGAAAGTTGAGAAGTCCCAAGGTCTGAAGTCAGCAAGCCAGAGACTTAGATGTAGGTTCCCACCCAAACACTGGCAGGCTCCAGGCCCAAAAGAAGCTGATGCTTCAGGAGGAGTGCAAAGGCAGGAAAAGACTGACGTTCCAGCTCAGTTAGTCAGGCAGGAAGAGATCCTTCTTACTTTCAGGAGGTTTGAATTGTAGTTCCATTCAGGTCTTCAATGGATTGGATGAAGCCCACCCACATTAGGAAGGGCAATCCCCTTTAGTTAGTCCTTCAATTCAAATGTTAATCTCATCCAAAAACACCCTCACAGATGCACTCAAAATAATGTTTTACCAAGTATGTGGGTGCCCTGTGGCCCAGTCAAGTCAACACATAAAGCTAATCGTCACTGTACTACAGAGCTTACTGGCTTGAAGGAGCAGTCATTCTTCTTCGTGGCTCCCCCAGGCATGATCTCACAGCAGTGCAGAAGCACACACAGGAGTCATGTGCACAAGCACATTTAAGCATCTGTTCACATTGTCTGCTAACACCTGATTAGCTAAAGCAAGCCACACGGCAAGCCCAACATGAATGGAGCATGGAATGTACCCACCTCTGGTAGGAGAAATTGCAAAACTATATTGTAAAGGGCTTGGATACAAAGAATGGAAAAAACTAGTAAAAATAATGCACTTTACTATGGTAACCCAGTTCTCAGCACATGTTAGATATTCAACAAATTCTCTCTGGGTCTTCCCACTACCTCCACCCCAGCTTTGCTTCTGTTTCCAAGATTACCCCTTCTTCCTTGCAATGTTCCACATTGAATGCAAACATATTTTTTAGATAATTAAGGCAATGCCCTTAATAAGAAAATGTTTTTTAAACCTATGGAAGTTTTCATGTATCAGGAAAGCAGCTTCTTTAACTGACCCACAGTATCTGTTAGTTCACTTTTACGAGAGGTTTTACAATCAATTAGGAATGTGCAATGTATAAGTAACTTACATCTTATTCTTTAGTGTGCGTGTGCCCTTCTTCACACTACCCTATATTGAATGTCACCTGCTGTTATGTTGCTCAATTAACTATGTTTGTTCCATAATTATCTCACCTATTTAGTATGTTCTGAGAGTCTTTAAATCTCCTTTCTCATCTTTGCCCTCAATAAATAATTTATCATCTGGCATGTTAGCCATCTTGCCATTCAGCCCTGCTTGTCAGAGAGCTCTTTGAAAATATGAATATTTCAAGTCCCAGTGTAGAAGGCGAGGATGTTGTACAATTAATTTCTTTTCATGCTCTGACTTGCCTTTCCTCTTCCTTGTTTTACTAATCTCCCAGCTTGTTTCTAAATCCATAATAGAATGTCATGTCTCACCACAATGCTGCCTCCCGTCTTTGTGTGCTTCTTTATGGAACAAATGTGAAATGAAGATCTTAGCAAAACGTCAACAGGCACAGTTAAAAACTTGGCGCAATGAAAAAATCTCTTGTAAAGAACTGAAGGGCTCATATGGAATTTTAATCTTTAGGAGCTAATTTTAACATTAAGATGTGTATTTAACCCTTCAGACGTCTCATTTCAAAGAAGAGCACAAATATTTATTGCCTCTTCGAGCTCCACCAGGCACTGCTTGGACAGGTTCAGACGCTATTCCACTTTCATTCTCACCACACGCTGTCACTGGGATGTCCACTTTGCAGTGGAAGAAACTGAGTTCCCAGTTGCCACGAAGGTGTGAAACACCTAATGATTGATTCCAAATTTCATCTTTTTCCCTTTAAGTCTCACTTAATAGCTCTTTCTTTCTTATTATTTTTTGTTCAATGACTGTCAGTCATAAACACAAGGTCTCACCACCCAATTCCTTAGCTATATTAAATACTAAGAATAAATTTCATAACTAGGTTGAAGCAATATTTGAAACACCACTTTTTTCAAACTATACTCTACCCTTAAAATATATGTATAAATGATATGCCCTATTATGGAAGCTCCCTGCTCTCAATCCTCTAAGAATCAATCCTTTATAATATTAAAATCAGTTCATGAAAGATATCTCCCCCACTCCACTGTCCAGATACATTATGCTTATCTATTGCTCTTAGAATAGAGCACCTCCAAACACTTCTGGTCACACACCCTTGTTAGTAAAATAAAACCTGTATATATATATATACATATATATATATATATCTCCAATGTAAGTATATTGTTCATAAATCATTTATATGACTACTTTGATCTGTATGCTAACTTCTTCATAAATCTACTATTTTTATTATTTTTCAGGAAATAAACATAATTAAAGGTTTTAATATTTCTTCCTCCACCTGAATGTAGGAGGAAGGGTAGTCAGAGGCTAGTGCCGAGTTATACGCTCCTTGCCGTCCTCAGCATGCCTTATTCACCTTGCACTCTTCAAGACCTGGCACAGACCTGGCCTGTGCTAGGTGTGGAATTGAGGCTTTGAAGAAGAACAATGAACGATAGAGCTGCCTTTTTAAGAAAAGACCACAGCCAAGCCTTCTTTGTACTTCTCTAACTCCGGAATAACATCCTTTTCCCAAGACACATCAGACTTTACATTTTTTCTCCAAATAATATGAATTTTCCCGTGAAATGCCCCACTCTGAGATGCAACGGCTCACAGGAAAGAACACTGAAGTGAAGCTTCCAGGTCTGGGTTTCAGCTCTGTCACCGGCTAATTTCAGGCCCTGGGCAAGTCGCTCAGCCCCCTGGGACCGTTCTCGTCATCTACTCCAGAAACCTGGAACAGGTGATTACGAATAACCCTGCAGCTATCCCAGTCTAAGTGAGAGATGCTTGTCATTTTTCCTAAAACAAAAGTTGTATTGTAGCTATTCAAAAATTGATATAAATGGCTTTTAAACATAGTAACTTGAACCACTTCTAATGATGAAAAAAATTCAAAAGCCTCTCTTCCTTTTTCATATTCCTGAGTAAATACACAAATTATGCCCAGAGGTGAGTAAGGACAATCCATTTTGTGAGAGATGCGTCCTTCAGCTGCTCCCACACACAGCCAATGTCTATAAACTCCAAACTCCATTCCCCTGAGCAGCCTACCCATCTGCTGGAATCTGAGGAGGGATACACACAATCAGATGAAAGCTAATGAGGGATGGGTTGAGAACCGAGTCATAAGTTTACTTGGGCTGGCCGGTTTCTTTCTATTCACGAAATGGCTGAAACTTGATTAAATTACAGAAATACTATTATAGGAAAAATCAAATAAAAGAGAGTAGGGTGCAGTGGGGGAGAAAGACTGTTTCTCAGAACTGAATATTTCCATTTTAGAAGAAATAACATTTGTTTATACAATTAAATATATCAGAAATAAATCATTCTTCCAGACATACATTTTACCTAAAAATTGCCTCTTAGGGTTTTGTCAGACTTTGATGTTTCAAAGACCACCCTAATGTGAAAGACGGAAATAAGTTGTACTGTTTAAATAGCCATTTTCTGGCAGAGATCTGCCTTTCATCTTTTGAATTAGACCTGGTTGTGCTCCTGAAAGAAAGCATTTTTACCAGAGACTATATAATACAAAATAACATTTCACAAAGCAAGCTTCTGACTTCCCAACTTTTATTATTTTAATAGAAAGTAGAGTCATATATAAAATATAGGCAAAATAAAAGAGGGTAAAATTTTAATGTGTATTCAGCAGGAGTAAAATAGGATCCTTATTTTTTTTCTCTTCTGTGTAAGGGCTTGCTTAAGGAAACTTCACAATCAAATGTTCTCTGTGAGAAAGTCTGCTCACTAGACAATAGTCTTCTGGGTAACAGAGTAGACTAGAAAAGGTTTGCCAGGCTTAAATGGAGTGTTCTCTGAAGGAACTGTTCCATTGCTTTTCTTCTCATTCCGCCAAAATGCTTTCTACTGTAGATGTGGACCCAGAGCACCCACCGCCAACATTTCAGCACCCACGAAGAGCTACGTGATTTCACTGTGTCACTTGAGTGTGGATTGGGCAGTATTATCCCCTTTTTACAGCTGAGGAAAATGAGGCTCAGAGAAGTTAAATACCTTGTCCAAACCCAGACAGCTAGTGAGTAGCCAAGGTCTGTTTACCCCAAAGCTCACTCGATCATGCTAGTACGTGGGCAGCCTGCCGAGAGTCTGGGTGTTCCAGTCTTGTTTTCACCTCAGCAAAGGTGAAGTAAACTACAAATTCTTCCAGACGCTCTTTTATCTCATGCAAGATTAATCCTTGCTCCTCATTTGACTTGACATTGTATTTTTTAATATGTAAAATCGAATACAACTCTTTACTCTCTAAAAATGAATCTTTCAAATCACAGTTTTAGTTAATTATCTATGTACATAAAGTGTAAAATCAGGTGAAGAGAGTTACCCAGATGTATACAGAAACCTATTCCAATAATTTTCTTCTTAAGAATTTTGTGTTTCATATCGTCTCATTCTTTACAACATCTTCCTATGAAATCTAATTACCGCATTTCATGATTAATCATAGGTTCTACAGAATAAGATTTTTAAAGTAGCTCATCTGAAAAGTCGCCGCAGGAGTGACAGACTTATTTCATTGTCTTAGCCTTAGCAAAGACTTTTATTAAATAAAAACAGAACTGAAGAACGGAGACTATGAATATATCTTCTAATTGAATACATTTCTACCCCAAGCATACAGTGCGATGTCCTTGCACTAGGAGTATGCTTTCCACTCCAGTACTGATGCCTGCCCATCCATTGCCCTCATTTTCCTCAAAGAAAATTAAAGCAATTTCTAGAATCACAATCGAGTGAGTTTCTCCATCCTTCTCGCAGCATACAATGTGCAGACACACACAACTTTATTTATTTGAAAAATTAAAATAATATGCCTTTCCTTACTGAAACCTGGTGATTAGGCAATCTCAGGCAAAAAGAATTTGTGTCATTTTCTCTGGGATTCCACAAGCTTTGAATTTCTCACAATTTTCTTTCCTTAAAAACTAGTGAGTAAAGTGATACTTACAATTATATAGAAAATACTGCTCTCCATGCCTTTAAATATAACTAGACTAGTAATTATTCTCTGAATATGATAATGAAATTAGCCTCAGGAAGTTTCACATGTACTCATTCAACATGTCCTTAGCCAGCTCAAACATAAATTTTTATGGCATTTAGTAGATATTCACTGCACAAAGGGAAGAGGGAGGGAAAGAGATACCTTTGGAATCTTGAACAAAAGTAAAATCACACTATGATCCATCCAAAATGTCACAACTGTGTCCCCATTATTGTGGCTCAGAGTTACCTGGAATAGGGACTTCATAATGTCCCTGTTTACTCCTCCAAAGCCTGGTTAACTACAACGTGGTCCAGGTTACCACTTGAGTAACTAACAGGTTTTACCACTGTGTTATCATGCAGAAGGCCACACAGAGACAATACCCACACTGGCTCAAGTAGCATTTGCCCTCACTTAAAAATACTTGTTCCATCTATTTTCCAAAAAGCTGTCCCTGTACCTGAAATGGATTCTTAGAAAAAGAAATGCAATACAAATTGAAAAGATAACCATAACTAGTCTCCAGCTTCTCACTTGGATGAGAAAGACTTGAGTTTAGAAGTAGCTTTATTACCTCTCTTCTGGACACCTGTAGGACATCAGAGAGAAGCTGTATAGAGGCCTCATAAGAGGATGCAGAACTGCCCTAATTTGTGTTTATTATTGTCATGATCACCAATGGGTTCAGAGGCAAAACACAAAACTCTCCACATGTAACAAATGACACTGAACAGAACCCTGTCCATGTTCTTAAAAATGTGTATTACTTTGCTCAGGCTGCCATAATAACATATTACTTACAGATCGTGTGGTTTAAACAATAAAAATTTATTATCTCATAGTTCTGGCGACTAAATGTCCAAACTCAGGGTGTTGTCAGGCTTGTTCCTATTGGCTGGTTGGGGCTATTCCAGGCTGTCTCCTTGCATTGGAGATGGCTGTCTCTTCCCTGTGTCTCTTCACATTGACTTCATTCTGTGTGTATCTCTGTGTCCAAATCTCCCCCTTTTGTGAGGACACCAGTCCTATTGCATTAGGACCGAACCTAATAACCTCATTTTAACTTGATTTTCTCTGTAATGATTCTATATGCAAGTAAAGTCACATTCTGAAATACGGGAGGTTAGTACTTCAACTTCTGAATTTTGGGTGGACATTACCCACAACAAGGCATTACTACCTAAATACCATGGGTAGTTTATATGTACTGTACCACATTTTATGCAATAAGTTCTTGATTCTGATTGTCACCATATTTTAATAAGAGGCTGGCATAGATACTGGCATAGATACATAGATATTCAAATAGCACAAGGACCCAGTTTCTGTCCGCAAAAGCTAACTAACTCGATTGAGAAATGAGACACACACAGAAAAGATAAATAACAATACAATGTTCTTGAGATGAAAAGTAAGATGAAATTTTATAACTGAATTACATTCTTTCATATCATTTCAATTTTCATTATGCATTTACCAGTGCAAGCAAATTTGATGTATTTGAGCAACAACGGAAACAACTGTGGCCATGACTTAATCAGAGTGAATGGAGGCCTAATATAAATAGAAAAGCAACCTGGAAAGGTTATTATCAGAGTTCAATAGGACCTTTATGTCTGGTTTATCAATTCTGAATGTTAGTTGCTATACTCATGCTAGCAGATAATGTTACTTCCAGCCATTCCCTAGGTTATTTCACCTGGTACTTTTTACATTGGAAGATGTATGATAAACAAGGACACTGAAACTAAGGATCTCTTAGCTGACCTGGCCAAGGTTGTACCACAACTTGGCAGTGAGGAGAGGACTAGATCTTGAGTTCTTTCTGCCTCTTCACATTGAAGTGCTTTTCACAGAGTGAAGGTAGGTGATGCTAACTTTGCATAAGTAAGTTTGCTTTATGCAAGTTCTCAGCTCATCTGCACATGATTCAAGCAACTGTCTCATAAATATGTTTTGTAGGCTACGAGGCTTATTATCTGTGGAAGGTTGTGGATAAATCAGTAAAAAATAACTCAAAATGAATGCTGTACCACTGTTAGGTCAGGAGTTATCTACCTATCTTCTTAGATGAAAAATGTACCTATAAACCGTATTATAGACAGCCAATTCGAAAACCTGAAATCTTTGGGGCTTCTTCTGTTCCCAGAACCTTGATACAGAGTTTACAAACCCATTGCTATAGGTCCATGCATTTCTGCATCCAGTTCCTACTTGTATGAGTTTTATTCTTACTGGCTGTAAACAACAGACATGGAACCAAAGCAGTGATATGGGAGAGAGACATATAATAGAATCGTCATTAGAATGGTTGAAGTCATATCCCTAGGGAGACCTCAGGGTCACCTGGTGTAATAGATTATGTCCCCTGATGACAGTGATCCCTCACTTCCTTGTGCCCTTTCATAAAGATAACTGTGTCTCCACAAGAATATTGTACTTTAGGAGTGTATGCCACATTGATCAAAAAAAATTGAGAATTTCTACTTTAAAGAATCGTTAAAAATCATTCTCATTCAACATAAAAAAATAAACCGTATTTTTAAAATGAGCAACAGACAAGTAAACATTACTTCAAATATACAAATGGCAAAGCACCTGAAAATATGCTTGCTATCACTAATCATTAGGAAAATGAAAATCACAACCATAATGAACTATTATCTCACACCCATTAGAATGGCTACTATAAGAAAATGCATAAAACAGCAAGTGTTGCCAAGGATGTGGAGAAATTGAAACCCTCAGATACAGCTTGTGAAAATGTAAAATAAAACAGTATGGTGGTTCCTCCAAAAAACAAACATAAAGTTATCATATGAGCAGTTTCACCCCTAGGTATATAACCAAAAGGATTGAAAGCAGGGCCTTGAACACACTTTTTATACCCATGTTCACTGCGGCGTGTTCACAACAGCCAAAAGGTGGGCGGAAGTAACCCACATGTTCGCAAACGGGAGAACGGGCAAACAAACGTGGTCTGCACACACAGTGGGATACTGTTCCACCTTAAAAGGAAAGGGGCTTCTGATACACGTTACCAGAACTGAACATCAAAGACTAAATGATGCTAAGTGAAGTAAGCTAACACAAAAGGACCAATACTGTGTAATTCCATTTGTATGAAGAACACAAAATAGTCAAATTCGTGGAGACTGAAAGTAGAATAGCAGTACCAGAGAGTGCGGAGAGAGAAGAAAGGGAAGGCATTGTTTACTGGGGCCAGAGTTTCAGTGTGGGAAGATGAAAGAATCCTGGAGATGGATGGTGCTGATGATGGTACAACAATATGAGTGTCCTTAGTGCCACTAAAGTGTACACTCAAAGTGGTTAAAATTGTAAATTTATATTGTGTGTATTTCACCACAATAAAAGACTAAAATTTAATTTTAAAAGTGCTTGTCAACCTAGGTGCACATTCAAATAATTTGGAGCAATTTTTTTTTAAATTTCAATGTCTGGGTTCCAGACTAGGTCAAGTAAATCAACAGTTCTAGGGATGGGGCACAGCAGAGCAACATTTTCTAAACTCTTTCCAAGTCATGGTAAAAACACACAACCAGTGTTGGGAATCACTATTCTAAAATACTGAAATTACTTACTCTGCTTCACATGTTCAGGTTAGCATGCATTCAGCACACTAAAATCAACTCCATCAACTAAAATATGGAGAGGATCACTGTAATTACTACATCATATTTGTATTTTTAAAGACTTTCTCAAGTTATAAATGTAGTAATTTGATCAGTCTACATACAGATGCTGCTGATAACCAAAGTTAACCCAATCACTTGTTCATTCTGCAGCAACTAGGGTTGGTGTCATTTTAGGAATGAAATTTTACCTAAACTTGATAGCCTCACATAGCCTTTTGTTGTATGTGAAATTCATACTTACCTTACAAGTCTGTCTTGGCTCTGGATTGGCTCCTGCCTCCCAGGAGCTCATCTATGCTCAGTCCAGCACTGCTACCTAAGTATTGTAAACTCTGGTTCCTTTCTTCTGCACTTTGGGAAAACAGGGGCTGGTATCACTTCTGCTCCTAAGCCATCTGCTTGGCCCTTGCTCTTCCTCATCAAGGTCTCTCATCTCTGTCACTCTCTAATCTGATCCACAGTTTGTCACTTTGCTGCTCACTTTTAGAGTTCCTGGGTGTCTGAGCTCTCAGAAACATGTGCTGTCGCTATGTGGGCAGCTGCAGTGAGTTGAGCCAGGCCAGGCCATGCTTACCAATATTTTCATGTCCTCATCCTCCCTCAAAGCCCCACTACTACTATGTGGGGCCTCACAGACACATCAGAATTGACTGCCAATTGGGGGTTAAATGAAGGAACATTGCAGAACTGAAAACACCCATAAAGGAGAAGCGCAGACATTTCTAGTCTCAAAGAGCCTCCAATGATGTGGAGTGATGGGAACTCTTGTAGGAATACAAAATGATACAGCCACTTTCAAAGACCATTTGATAGCTTCTTAAATGTTAAGCATGCATTTATAAAAATCCCCCAAAATCTATGCTTACATATATTCCCAACAGAAATAAAAAGTTACATTCACACAAAAACCTATTTACAATTATTTGTGATTTTCAAAAACCTAAATATCATTCAGTTGATGAATGAATAAACAAATTGTAGTACATCTCTACCAAAGAATATTATTCATTAATAAAAAGGAATGAATCACTGACACATACAACACAACATCATGGATAAATCTCAAATACATACGCGAGACAAAAGTGGCTTGGTTAAAAAGACTATACATTCTATGATTCCATTATGTCACATTTTGGAAAAGGCAAAACTCTAGGGACAGAAGGGTAGGGATGGAGGTGCACCATAGGGCTAGGGATGGAAGTACACCATAGAGGGAGTACGAGAAAATGTATGTTGGGGCAGTGATACAGTCATTCTGTATCTTAACTGTAGTGTCGATTACATGACTGTTGCACTTATACAATTCATATAGCTAGTCACTATTTTATATGTTATTCCTGACTTTTAAAAAAATTAAAACTCTCCAAGCATGGCAGGGATGGTGGGCTTTAAATGTGCTTTCTATCCCCAATGCTAACCACTGTGCCTAATGTACTGCCAGTGTCCAAACACACACAGGGACTTCTCACCGGTCACCATCTCAGCAGGCTTCAGCTGCCTATCATGTCCTCTCCCTCTCTTCTTTCTCTTCCCACTGCACTCTTCTTCCCAACCTCCCCAAATTTCTATTTGTTTCTTATGCTGAGCTATTTACCTATTTCACATTAAAAATGTATTATCCCCATTACCCTGAATCATGCCTGATACAGAACACCAATTTAAGAAATGTTCTTGAGAAAGAAAGGTAAAGGAGGAAAGAGGGAGGAAGAAAGGAGTGAGGGAGGTCTTCCTGCAGCCTTCCCCTTCAGGCCTCCTTTTCCCACCTCCCAGCAGCTTCCAGAGGGATGCTTTTCCTCTCCAAATTTCCCTCACAAGGAACACTTGTGTAACTGCTAAGACACTAACCTTTACATACACACATGTGCACACACGTACATTTGTATGTCTAGTTTTTTGACCTTTGTAAGTTAGAAAAGTAGGATCTTGAAAGGCCGTTGTAGAATGACCATCAAAATATTAAATCAATATTTGCACATCTAAGGATACACCACTGTATTCAGGAATTACTAATACAATGAATTAGAGAATAAGAGAATATAAACAGAGGATAAGTAATTCTGATAAACTTCCTCAATTTCCCCAGGGCAAATGGGAACAATTGAAGAAATTAGTTCCGGGGAAGACTCAGATAGAAACATATAAAAGATCTTAATTTTGTGCAATATGCCTTTCTTTTTCTTTTCTTTTTTTGTTTTAGTTAAATTTATGGGAGTGACATTGGTTCACATGGTGATGTGGTTTCAGGTGTACCTTTCTACGACACGTGATCTGTATATTGCATTGTGTGCCCACCACCCAAAGTTAAACCATCTTCTGTCTCCATGTATTTGCTCTTCTTTACCCTTCACTACCCTCCTACCCCCTTGTTCCTGGTCACCACCATACTGTTGTTCGTGCCTATGAGTTTCAGTTTTATACCTCACAGATGAGAGAAATCATATGGTTCTTATCTTTTTCTGGCTGACATATTTTCCTTAGCATAATATTCTCAAAGCCCATCCATGTTGTCACAAATGGCAGAACTTCATCGTTTTTATGTCTGAGTAGTATTCCATTGTGTATATGTACCACATCTTCTTTATCCAGTCCCGTATTGAAGGACACCTAAGTTGTCTCCATGTCTTGGCCACTGTGAATAACGCTGTAATGAACATAAGGATGCAGATATCTTTGCAAATAAATGTTTTTGAGTTTTCCAGGTAGATACCCAGAAGAAGGGTTGCTGGGTCATATGGTAACTCTAGTCTTAATTTTTTTAAGGACTGTCCATACCATTCTCCATTGTGGCTTTACCAGTCTACATTTCCACCAGCAGTGAATTGAACACATATCCCATTCAACACAGTGACCAAGAAAGCTTCCGGCCAGGAAGGCAAAGGGTGGGTCTAGGTTTCACAGATAATGGGGGAAATGGAGGCTGTGCTCTGTGTGGTTTGGGATCAGTCCATTCTCAATCATACTAGTGATAAATGAATAAATGACCAATCTTTGACTCACAAAGCCCAAAGTTTAGAAAGGAATTGTTCACCAGCAAATGGCAACTGTCCAATATAACAGGATGGGATAACAGCAAAATTTTGGGAGAGTCAGGAGAACACAGATGAGGGACTGACCCAGGGCATCAGAGAAGGCCTAAGAATAGGTATGAGATCTGGGCTTTATTTTTAACAATAATGTGAGGCCATCATACCAATGAAACTTAAAACCATGATACCACTTCACATCCACGAGGATGGCTAGAATAAAAAAGATAATAACAAATGTTGATGAGGATGTGGAGAAATTGGAACCTTCATACACTGCTGGTGGGAATATTAAGAGATGCACATGCTGTGGAGAACAGCTTGTCAGTTCTTCAAGAAGTTAAATATAGAGCTGCCATACGACCCAGAAATTACATCTGTAGGTACATACCAAAGAGGAATGTCCACACAAAACCTTGTATAAAGTGTTAATAATAACTCAAAAGTGGAAACAACCCAAATGTCCACTGACTGATAAATGGATAAATAAAATATGGTACATTCATACAATGAACTATTATTTGACAACAAAATAAAGTACTGATACGTATTACTCACAGATGAACCTTGAAGATATTATGCAAAGTGAAAGAAGCAAGTCACAAAATGCCATATACTGAATGATTTAATTTACATGAAATGTTCATAGTAAGCTAATCCATGAATACAGAAAGTATGTTAATGGTTGCCTCGGTGTTATTTGAGAAAACCTAAGTAAAGTTTTGGAAAATTCTCAGCCTATGGAAAAATGAGATAGCACGTTAGGAAGAGAGCACTAAGGGTGCAGTCAAGTGACCATTTGATAAAGAAATTAGTCTTGGGGTGAATGAAAGACTTAGACAACGATCACATCAGAAGCCAGGTGCTATTCTCCAAGCCAATGGAAGAATGAGCCTAGAGACTCTTCAGATAGCATCAGACCTGCCAAGTCCACCACAGGCCCAGAACACAAGGGTGTGAGGTCGGGGAAGGGAAGCTAGAGAGACCTAACAGTTTCACAATCAAAAGACTGGTGCCTGTGGGACCTCAGTGCCTGCTGGCCCAATGTTGCCTCACATCCCAGGCTCCAGAGCTCCAGTATTCCAGTACTCCCCGTATTCCAGTGCTGCAGTTCTCAGACACTCAGAGCAGCTCAGGTGGCCCTGAAGCAGCAAGATTGCCTTGGCTGAGCCTCGGCAGGGAGTAAACTTTGGCAACTTCCATGTGGAGCTGGGAGGTAGGCAGAGCTGGAGACATCCAGCTAAGCCTATGGCTCAGGACACCAACCTGAGGGAGCCCTGGGGACCAGGTAGAAAGTAGGACCATCCCATTTAATCATGGAATTGACATTGTCGCTATATTGGGTCTGAAGGTCAGAGCATTGAGCAATGAGGATTATTCACTAGCCTTAAGATCTCATGGAGTCTGCCACGTAATTTGGATGTACTTTACACAAGTTATGCCTTTCTTCTTTCCTATTTTTCTCTTTTGGAATGGAAATGTCTATTCTGTGCCTTTTCTGCAATTATATTTTGGAAGCACATAACATTTTGTTTCAAAGATTCACAGCTAAAGAGGAATTTGCTTCTGAATAAGTTGTACCATGAGTCTCACCCATATTTGATATAAATAATTTTTAGATGAAAATTTGACTTTATATTTTTGAGTTGATGCTGGAAAAGTTAAAATGTTGTAAGTTGTTAAGACGAAATGAATGTATTCTGTATGACAGATGAACATAAGTTGGAGGGGAAGAGTGGCAGAATCCTATCAATTGAATGTTAGTATCTCTCCCAAAATTGGTGTGTTAAAATTTTAACCCCCAGTGTATTGGTATTAGAACATGGGGCCTTTGGAAGGTGATTAGGTCATGAGGGTAGAGCTCTCATCAATAGGATTAGTGCCATTATAAAAGACCCTCCAGAGAGTTCTCTTGCCTGTGCCCCATGAGAACTCGGTGAGAAGCCAATCGTCTATGAACCAGAAAGACGGCCTTCCAACAACACCAAATCTTCACACGTTTGTCTCAAACTTCCCAGTCTCCCGAACTATGAGAAACAAATTTCTGCTGATGCAAAATCACCAAGCTGTGGCCCTCCATCACAGCAGCCTAAACAGGCTGAACCGCAGGTGTTTTCTCCAGTAAATCTTTCGCAGTCTAATCCCATCTTGGTATCTGATTCTCAGAGGACCCAAAATAATAAATGGGGAAAAGAGGTGAAAATAATACTCCTTATTCCTATAGCCTACTTTCATGTTTTTCACAGAAATTCAACACTCTGCAGCAAGCATATTTGTGCACTTGCATATGCGATGGTCCATGGAGCAACCTAAACCAAGTGCCACAAAAATTTCTCGGTTATAGTTGTTTTCCAAGGCTCTATGGCTTTGTGATACATATTAATGACTTGGCCTTGCTTCAGCACACTTTTTGTGTTGCAGAGGAATATTGGTTATCTTCTAAAAAGAAACATTATATACTACTAAAGGGAAAAATTAAAACTTTAACATTTTGCCAAATATTGTAAATGTATTAGTACACAAAAAGAGAGCGAAAAGACCCCCTAATGATAATAACAGCAACAACAAATGTTGGTTACTGAGTGGTAGAATTACGGTTTATTTTTCATATTTACTCTCTTCATTATGTTATTCTAAGTTATCCAAAATTTCTGCAATACATAGTTTGATAATGAACAAGGTTTCTGTATTTTGAAGTTGCATAGAGCTAGAGCAGATAAGAAAAGATTATATTCTAGCTTCAAAGACCTTAGTTAGACTCACTCAGTGTGTTGTCATGGGAATAAGACTTACTATGTATTTTTAAAGTTTTTTGAAAGATCCACATATACCATCAGTCTCCTAGATCACCGGAGTCCTCTCTCTGCAGTTGGCTGTAAATATTTTTATAAGTCTTATTATGAAACCCTTACAAACTTAGCTAGAAACTATCAGAAGCCACCGTTTTAAACACAAGAATATGTGTACCCCAACACTCATTAACACTAAGGGGACATTTAAATTTAACGTCATTGTTGAAGGACAAGTTTGAGGCGCAGCAACGTCTGAGCCTGAGGTTCACTTCAGTTCCCTTCACAGCACCTTTTTTTCTCTTTTGCATAAAAACGCATCCCCTTATTCAGGCTCCTTTTTTTTTTCTTTTTTTTTTTTTGTCCACAGCAAAGAAGTGAGATGTAGCACAAGCCTGTACCTAAAAGATAAAAAGCAAAGGACATTACACTTTTATCCTTGGGATATTTCATTTTGCCTGCTTCATTATGTCTACAGCAAGCTAGTCTTTCAACATCTGTGCCATTCAATTTCTCAACCAGAACCCAGTCAAGAATAAAGTATAAATGCTTTCTAACTCTTGCCAACGCCCTGAACAACTGTTCAAATAGAGTTTCAGATTTTTGAAAACCCACTAGATATAGGAAAATGAAGATTACCATTCAAGAAGTATGGAGCAAAAAGGCCATTAAAGTATAAGAAATAATAGCATTACTGGGAATATGAAATCATTTTTTGTTTGTCTGAGAAGACTTATTTCATTGTTTTGAAGACCAAATTCAATTTGAACTATAGAACTCTGGGCCAAAATGTTTAGCTTTAACCTCTTCCTGTAGAGCAGGGGTGTCAAACTCGTTTTCCCCGGGGGCCACATCAGTCTCCTGGTTGCCTTCAAAGGGACAAATGTAATTTCAACTCCTTAACAATTAAGGGGTAGCTATATTTATACAGTTCTAAAATTATTTTGGCCCTTTGAAGACAACTGCAAGGCTGATCTGGCCCCCAGTGAAAATGCGTTTGAGACCCCTGCCATAGAGACTTTGAGCCAAGATGAGTAGTCCAGGGATGGCTCAGTGAATGGTGAGGCTATTTGGTTGTTGTGAGAATGCTGAGCAGGGAGATGAAATAAATTTGGAAAATGTTAACTCTACTATGAAAGAACCAGAGTACTCTTTTTGATTTTTAATAAATCTTCACTTAGGGATATGTTCATTGATTTTTAGAGAGAGAGGAAGGGAGACAGAGAGTGAGAGAAACATAGATGTGAAGGGAAAACATTGGTCAGTTGCTTCCTTCTCGCACCCCAACTGGGGATCAAATCCGCAACATTTGATCAGAAATGGAATCTGCAACATTTTGGTGTATGGAAGGATGCTCCAACCAACTGAGCGACCCAGCCAGGGCCAGAGTACTCTTTTTAATGTTGCTATGAATTTGACTAGTATTCCCAATCTCAGATTAGTATACTATTTTTGAAAGTACTCTGAAAGTAAATGCTTCAATTACACTAAACCAACAGGACTTGAAATATAAGTAATCTCATTTCACAATACAGAGCACCAACAACATAAAAAATAAAGCAGATCATTATCATAAGGTTTTGTTAATTACTCATGTGTAATATGATACCGGACTGAGAATTAAAGAAAGCAAAATTCTAATCTCAGACACACTCTCTGTTGGCTATGCTAATTAAAGAAGCAAATCAAACTTTCTTTTCTATTTATTTATCTACAAAGTGGTTTAATAATACCTGCTCTCTCAACCTCAAGGAATAATTTGAGATTTAAATAAGAAAATGACATAAAAGTGTTTTGAACATCACATGAAGCTTTACTTAAAATAAAAATGATTACTTTCAGCTACAGTAAATTATTAATGTATATCACATGGGAAATATGGCAATATGGATTCATACTCCATCAACAGAGACAAAAACATAATAAGGGACATAGGACAGAAGAAACTGGACAGACTTCTCTCTCTCCCCTTATCCCTACCGCTACCTCTCTCTGTATCTCTATCTCAAGCATGTATACATACCACCCCTAAGCCAGCTATGGACAGAAACTTGGGTTACAAAAGAAGAGTAATATTTAAGAGCAAATTAAAGATATTCTTTAACTTATTAAAAACAATCTAAGTGTTTTATGTTTTTAATATTTAATAGGTATAATATTCAATATATAAAAATATACATTTTCTTAAATATGCATACATGAGAAAAATAATACAATTAAAACCCTACGTGTACCATTCACCAAAATAAAATCTATTTGATGAAAAGAATTAAACATATATATTTTTCATTTAAACCAACCAGAAAAAAAATAGATGATAATCTTATATGAAAATGAAAACTTTCTAGGCACAAAGGTAAAAACCATAAAATAAAGCAATGGTAGAATTAATAATAAAAATTAAAACTATATATAACAAAACAATATCATAAACAAAAATTAAAATAAGATGATAAATGGGAATATTAATATGTTAACTAAGGATTGTTATCCTTATATATAACTCAAAATTAATTAATGCAAATAATATAATAAAAATTTAATATGGCAGTTCTCAAAAGAGTAAATATAGTCAATAAACATATCTTTAAAAGGTCAATGTCCATCATAACAAAAATTAAAATAAAACATAATAATTTTTACCCTATCAAATTGGTGAAGGTTTTAGAAAGACCAGCACAACTATAAATGGCTGATGGAAACTAAAATTACTGCATTTTTCAAAGGTCACTTAGCTATATAAACTATTTCACTTGTTTAAAATAAATTTGCTGAATACCAATAAAAGTCAGATACTTTGCTACAAATTGCAGAACTAACAAGAAAGGCAAAATTCCACCATCACAAAACTTGTGATATAATAATGAAAGCAAGCATTAAATTGTTTTACAAATGGGTATGCTAATGTAGTGATGGTATGAGATTACTGGAAGAAGTAGAGGGACTTGAGATTTATTTTGGATACAGGAGCTATAGACCTTAATGTGAGGTGTTTGCTATCAAGAACATGCTTCTAACATGGTCAAATGACCCGCTCCACAGCAGGGTAGATAGTGGATCATTCACTAATGGGGGCAAACCCCCAAAGAGGAGTAGGCTGGGAAGGAAATAAGGAGATGAGTTGTGAAAATGTTAGGTGTGACATGCCTGTGAGACACTCAAAGTGAAGATGTGAGCGGACTGGTCAGAAAAGACGTCTGTGTGGTGGAGAGGCTCAGAACGAGTCATACCAAGAATTTCCTCTGTGGTGTGTGGGTTATTTTGAGTTAAAGGCAACTGAGACCCTATGGGTCAAAAGAAACTTCTGCACCCCCTCTTAACTACCAAAAAAATTTAATTTAGGAGTCTTGCTTTAATAAGAATTATCAGAAATAATCATTTTTTGGCATATATATATATATATATATATATATATATATATATATGGCAGGGCAACTAACTAATTACTGAACATATGTTCTTCTTACTGATCTACAAATGACTATCCTCCTTTCTGAAGCCTTAGGCACCTTACCTGATTCCTTAGCTCAGGACTCCACGTAAACCTCATATTACCTTTCTGCCTCTGGACCTCTGATGTATTTAGGGGTCTCTGACTCTCTCATGTGTGGGAGAGGTTCCCATTTGTACATATGTAATTAAATGTGGTTAATTTTTCTTGTTAATCTATCTCACGTCACTTTGCTCATTATCCAAGGGGAAAGAACCTAGAAGGGCAGGGGAAAATTTCTTCCTCTCCCACAGTAGGAAACAAATTAACGAATTGTCAGCAGAGTGTATGTTTAACTCTAACATGAGAATTGATAAGATAAGCTAAGAAAAAAAGAATAGAATGAGAAAATAATGTTAGTATTGAAAGTGCTAAATTGTGGAGGAAAAACGTGTGGGTGCAGTACTTCTGAGAAGTCAGGTGAATACAGAGTAAAAATGTCCTTGGGATTTTGCAACCTAGAGGTCACTGGTATTTTAGTGAAACATTTCCAATCACTCTACTTCTAGAAACTTATTCTAAGAAAATAATTAGAACACAGAAAGCTAAAGTAAAAAGATGTCACATGATTATTTAAAAAGGAAAATATAAAGAATGATCTAAATGACTGAAAATTAGTTAATAAATCATGTTTCTTTTATAACTACAATGCTATTCAGCTATCCAATATTTTTTGAAGAATGTATAAGTGTACAGGAAATTTGTCATGATAAAATGTTAATTTTTAAAAAGCAGGATACAAAAAATATATAGAATAATTCCAAATTTTGTTTTTAAAAGTACACGTATAGAATACCACATAAAATATATTTGAAGACAATGTATAAATTTCCTTTCTGTGTATAGTTATGGATGATTCATATTTTCTTATGTTTTTTAAACTTTTCTAAATATGACCCAGCAACCCCTCTTCAGAGTATCTACCCAAAAATTTAGAAAACATTTATTCACAAAGATGTATGTACCTGTATGTTCATTGCAGCATTATTCACAGTGGCCAAGAAACAGGAAACAGCCAGTGTCCTTTGACAGATGATCTGATAAAGAAGCTCTGGTGCATATACACAATGGAGTGCTACTCAGACATAAGAAAAGATGAAATGGTTCCATTTGTGACAACACGTGTAGGTATGGAGAACACCATGCTAAGCAAAAGAAGTCAGGTAGAAAAAGTCAAGAACCATATGATTTCATTCATATATGGGATATAAAACCAAGAACAGTAAATGAACAAACAAAACAAACAAAGACTCACAGACACGGACAACAGTATGGTGGTTAGCAGAAGAAAAGGGGGTGGTAGAAGGTACTAAAGGGTAATGGGGGTCCAATATATGGTCACGGAAGACAAATTGAATTTGGGCGGTAAACACACAATGCAATATACAGATGATGCATTTTGGGATTGCACACTTGAAAACTATATAATTTTATTAACCAATGTCACCCCAATAAATGTAATAAAAATATTTAAAAGTAAAAAAATAAAAATCAAATAAAATAATATAAGTAAACCTTATAACCATAGAAAAATAAGAATAAAAATTTATCTAGGCTCCAGGTTTCAAATTCAATATTCAACTCGACTGCCTATTAAAATGATACTTTGGAAAAAAGGCTTAGAGATCTGCATAATAGCCCCCAGCTTAAAAAAATAGAAGAGAAATAGAATAGGTTTTGATTGGGTCATTGAGTTTCTGGTCTGGGGCATGTTACTCTGGTTTTTAAAAAAATCAGTTTCTCACAGTGGTACCTATCACACTTTCAAAACTAGAAGTGGAAGTTCACAATAAAAGATAATAGTTACTTGAAAACTAAAAATGAATATAGTTATATATTATGTAAATATATGTAGTTATAGAAAATAGATGGAAATCTTCATTACACTTCCCCTACAGCATACACATACACACCCCTCGAAGAGATGCCTGCTTCTTTATTCCTGAAATGAAGAAAGATTAAAACCTGGTGACCCAAAGTTTCTGCAGGTGTCCAAAGACAAAGTTTGCAATGAGAAAACCCAATATTTTGCTTCTGAGATTAAAAAGGATTTATAAACACCACACTTTTTTTACATGTTCATATGCTCTTTTCTCTTTTCTAGCCAGCCACATGCCCTCAAAAGTTCTCCAGCACTATGTGTCCAATAGAAATACCTTAGTTCTAGTCCATTCTACCTTAAATCAAGGTTATCTTTTTAATCTGCCTTACTTACTTCAAAGGACATTCTGCACTGAAACAAAGAACTTTAAAAATTCACAGTCATAAGTTCATTTGTTTTATAATAACTTTAATTATAAAGGCTAATAAGGAAAATCACTATTTTAATGAAATGCATATATTAGCACAACTAAGTCTGAAATGTGTTAGAATAATCTTGCTTCATAATCTTACTTGCTTGCCCCTCTTATTAAAAATCTGTTATTTTTTATTATATTCTACTTTTTGTCCCTATTGTTAAGAGAGATTAAATATCTACCTTCCATTGTGACAGATTTTAATTTTGCTAAATGCTTCTTTCAACTTTCAGATTTTTGAAAATTTTCATTAAAGTGGATTGTTAGCAGCAGAGCTCTGTTAAGACCATTTACTCAACATCTCCTTTTGTTACCATGGGCTCAGTTTGCAACAGGCCTCCAAGTTACATCTGCAAAGTATGACAACCTTCTTAACAGATAAAATTGCTTATTTCCTACATAAAAGTTAATTTACACCTTAGTAACATAAGAACTTATCTGTTATTTTAAAAGACTGCCAACTTTATTAAATCCAAAAGAAGTTTTACTTATTATTCAAGAGCTGATATTTTAATTTTTAGTTTGGTGTCAAAGAAGTAAAATATTTAGTTTTCACTTTTTTAGTTTTACTTAATCCCTCAATCTAGACCAGGCCCACTCACAGACCACCTGGACTAGGACTTCCAAATGCAATGCCCACCCGGGTCAAGAAGTCTGAGGACACAGGGAAAGTGGAATTGCACCGCAGGGTATCAGGAGAGGGTCGATGCAAAGGAGGCAGCTGCCATTGGTGCCAGGCATCTTTTCTAGGGAGAACATGGACCATGTGAAATAAAGACAAGCTTGGGATTCACCAAGACAAGCCAGAAATTCAGAATTATATGTATTAGCAACTAATATTTGAAAAGAACAACCAAAAAACTCTGAAGGTTAAACTAAAGAAACAAAAAATACTTGTGATCTATATCCAGCTACCATGTTGGGACTTCTGATGTAGGAAATTCCTACATAAAGCAACTTTTCTCCGGCTGGGTCTGAAATTCGCACTGTACTTACTCCTTTAAAGATATAAATGTTATTATTTAAATGTAACTATGCTAACTGAAAGGAAAATATTAATGAATAATCAGAAAGCATTAAACTGAAGCCAACAGAAAAACACAAAAGAGCTAGGTTTTGTTGATGGAGATGAGAGAGGTGTGGTTAAGAAAATCCCAGTGGTCTGTAGCAGAAGAAAGTCTAGATGTAAAAGAAGAAATGGTCAAGGATTTGTCACCCAAATGGGTCCACAAGCTTAGGAGGTTCTGAGGATCTAGCAGTTCTACAAGGGTCCCAAGTACTAGGGATGAGGCTACAAAGCTTCATCAATTTCCAAAATGGCCAGAGTTCAGCTCTACTCTCCAAAAACTATTTCTATTGCCATTTTAGTGTAATAAGCACCAAATCAACTAAGTACAGCGTAAGACAGAGGGTTGCTTGTTTTTATTTTCATCTATCATGTTCAAATTAAGCATTATAAAAATTCAAACATTTTAGAATCATGTTGTCAAACCACCACCAAGTCTTGGCAATCAAGACATAGCAAGGAATCAAAGCAAAAGAGGAATTTTAATAGAATGGCAGCTGGTGTGTTCTGCAAGCCAGTTTGTTTATAGGTGTTAAGTAGCAAACTAGAAAGTTCTCACAGGACTCAAAAGAGGGCCAAATAATGAGATAAGTGCACTGCCAGGTTCTAAATTACATATCCCAAGTACCATGATGCCAACATACTCCCCAAACTGCACTATTCTGTCTGCCCACTTTCACTCTTGTTTCTCCTGATAAAGCTCCTTTATTATAGCACTTACCATAAGCTGGCTCCTGCTATGGTTAATTGTCTTCATCTGAACAACTGAAGGGGCAGGGAAAGGTTGTTATTATAATTAACATATCTAGCAGGGTCTCTGACAAGACCAGCTCCATAAACTCTGACCTGCATCTGATCGATGGTGGCATTTCCTTAACGCTTACTGGTAGCTCCCTCCGCTTCAGCTGATCCCAGTGAACACCTGCTCCACCTTCTTATCCACCTCTGCTGGCAGCCTTGTCGAGAACGGTCTCACTTTTCCCATCAGAATCTGTCATCCAGCAACTATTTACAACTTTTGCTTTTCATAATACTCCTAAACTGGCCCTAATGTGTACCTTGGTATTGAAAATGCTCACTTTTCACAAGAGGTGGCACCGAAAGTGAAGAAGGAAACCCCTGGTCCTCCCAAAGCTGAAGCAAAGGCAAAGTCTTCAAAGGCAAAGAAAGCAGTGCTAAAAGGTATCCATTCACAGCCACACACACACACACAAAAAGAAGATCCACATGTCACCCACCTTCCGGAGTCCTAAGACACTGTGGCTTGGAAGGCAGCCTACATAGCCTCGGAAGAGCACCTCCAGGAGAAAAAGGCTACGCCATCATCAAGTCCCCCCTAACGGCTGAGTGAGCCATGAAGAAGGTAAAACCATACACTTGTGTTCATTGTGGATGCCAAGGCCAACCAGCACCAGATCAGACAGGCTGTGAAGGAGCTTCATGACACTGACGTGGCCAAGGTCAACGCCTGACCAGGCCTGACAGAGAGAAGGCAGATGTTAAACTGGCTTCTGACTACGAGGCTTTGAAAGTTGCCAACAAAATTGAGCTCAACTAAACTGAATCTAGCTGGCTAATTCTAAATATAAAAGTTTTATACTAGAAAAAGAAAATGCTCTTTTATTAAACATTTTTATTTTGACACTATTACACATATCCCCCCTTTCCCACCCCCTTTGCCCACCTCCACCCAGACCTCTCCCTCCCTTCCCTCTGGCCCTCACCACACGGTTGTCTGTGCCCATGGGCTATGCACTTAGGTTCTCTGGCTAATCTCTTCACCTCTTTCATCCAGTCTGCCACCCCTGAACCACTGTCGGTCTGTTCCCTGTATCTACTCCTCGATTTGTATTTTGTTTGTCAGTTTATTTTGTTCATTAGATTCCATATATAAGTAAGACCATTGGGTAGTTATGTTTTTCTGACTGGCTTATTTCATTTAGCATAATAATCTCCAAGCCTATCCACGCTGTCACAAAAGGTAAGATTTCCTTCTTTTTTACAGCAATGCGTTATTCCACTATGTAAATGCACCACCACTGTTTCATCCACTCACCCACTGTTAGGCACGTGGGCTGCTTCCAGACATTGGCCACGGTAAACATGCTGCCACGGACAGAAGGGTGATGTATTCTTGCTGACTGGTATTTTGAAGGAAAAAATAAACAAATGGAACTACATCAACTAAAAATCTTCTGCACAGCAAAAAAAAAAAAAAATCAACAAAATGAAAAGAAAACCCACTGTACGAGAGAACATATTTGTTACCAGTACCTCTGATAAGGGGTTAATTTCCAAAATATGTAAAGAATTTATACAGCTCAAGAAAGACAAACCATCCAATTAAAAGTGGGCAAAGGACCTCACACTCTCCAAAAAGGACATACAGATGGTCCACAGTCATATGAAAAAATACTCAACATCACTAATCACTAGAGAGTTACAAATTAAAACTGCAGAGACACCATTTCACACCAGTCAGAATGGCCATCATAAACAAATCAACGAACAAGTGCTGGTGAGGGTATGGGGAAAAGGGAACCCTAGTGCACTGTTAGTGGGGATGCAGAATGGTGCAGCCACTGTGGGAAACAGTATGGAGTTTCCTCAAAAAATTAACAATGGAACTGCCTTTTGACCCAGCGATTCCACTTCTGAGAAAATGCTCTTTTAAAATCTAGCTTTTCCTCCACATTTTAAAAATTATTTCTTATGCAAAATTTTCCCAATCTCCTGTAAAACCTAAAAGCTGTTAAAAGTGTTGTAATGTAGTCAAACTTCCTAAGATTTTATTATGATAAAGACTTGAGGTTTTTTCAATATTTACCTCTAAATGTCCTATTAATGCAAGTTTCTGCACCTTTATAACCATTATTTAACTTTCTCTTAGGTCCCTAACAGGTATTTACTCTTCTTCTTGGCAGTTCAAAGAAACCTTCATCCATAACAATAGACAAGATTTAATTTCCCTTCTCTCTGCTAAAATAGCTGTTAAGAGAAATGACATTGCTGAAAAGTGAATCTGGTCCTCAACTTTGGCTTGTTAACCCAAGTGCTCAGGTGGGCCTCCTGAAAGCCTATCAGCGACCTCAGGATTCCACACAACCCCATTTTGCTTGAACAGGTCTTTGACAAGAGAAACGCATGAGCTCAGTGCTTCTCCACCTTCTGTGTGTGCATGTATGACTTTCCTGGGATCTGGTTAGATGCCATTCTGACTCAGCAGGTCTGGACCCTGCATTCTAACACACCTCCAGGTGCTGCAGTCACTGCCGGCCCACGCAGACCGCACTTCAAGTGGCAAGGATTCAGACATGGTGTCATTCAAAATCTTCGCCAAGCACTTAAGCAGCTTTCCTTTTCTCCAAAGTGCCCGCCCAGCCCTGCAGTAACCTGCGCAGGCCTGCCTCCCGCGCACTGACTGTTTCAGTCCCTCAGCCCTCTTCGTCCTGCCTTTGCACGTTTCCTGGGCAGGCCTGCCCTCAGCAGGTGCCACATGGCAAGAGAAAGCAGATCGTCTGACTCACATAAAATGTGATAGCTGCTTTTTGAGCTATGGTTTATTTTATGCATCTCTAATTGATCGAGAAGCAGTGAGAGAAAGATTCTAGAGCTTTGTCTGGAATCCTTGAATCCCACCCATTGGCGTTACCTAAAGTCACATGTGTTTGCTCTTGAATATTATTATGTTGGAAATTTCCATTACTTGGCACTTCTCAAGCTGGCCTGCCTAAAGTGACAATGATTCTCCTTGTTTTTCTCCTAGCCCCCAGGTTGAGATGCTGTGACAGCTTATTCAGGAACTGAGACTGTTAAAAATGTTGAAATGCTTCTGAAATCTTATCAGACTTGGCAATATTACAGGCATGAATCAGACACAGAAGAATGTTCAACTTTCAGCTGAAATGAGAATGTCTTTATCTAAATTCCATTAAAGCTGGCACCTTTCAGAGAGTTCTCCTACAGGAGCAAAACTCAAACACAGTGTCTGCAAGCCTGCCAAGCTCCCCTTATCTGAGTAACCTCTAATTTAGGGCTGGCCTGTATCATTGACTTCAGAAAATTACCTGTCATTCCATTTTTGCTTCTTGTGTAATTTAGGTTTTGTTATAGTCGACTTCAAGTATCACTTACAACATAACATTAAGATTCCTTTATGGTAATTATTTTAATCTCTATAAACATGCATGCCCATGGATGAGAAAGAAAAATTTTCAAGTGGAAAATTTTAAGGAATACACGATCAACTGTTCCCATGCCAACACAGAAAAACCACCAGCCTCAAATTTTGAAAATATTTGTTTCTGAGAAATGTTTTGAAATACAGTTGAAAGTTCAATTCTTTATAAGCTGATGAAGATGCTTTGTATCTTTGTTGGGTTAAGAATCAGAAAGGATAGAAAGAGAAAGGATAGATGAAGTCAACAAGAAATGAGCCACATGATTAGGCAATGAAAAATAAGACTATTGTCTTCTAAAAGGGGAATCAGAGAAAGCAGGGTCTTTGTTTAGGATTTCCTTGTTAAACCACTAGCATTATTCTGATTACAGCTTCCGTACTTGCTTCTCTAAACAAAGATTATCTTAATGATTTTTTCAACAATAACTTAAAATGTACTGCATCACATTTTCAATTAGGCTAAATAAATAAATAAATAATAGAATTAAATTTTTAAAAAACGGGGGTGGGGACCTGATTTTAGAACATTAACTGGACGATCTCAGCCACACCCCAGGTCTGCAGAGGAATGACAGGCCGGCCCAGACTATGAGTCTCCTCTCCTGAACAAAATGCACAATTAGTTCTCAGCATTTTCAATTTTGCAACTCATCATTTCCTTCTTCATGAGTACAAAAAATGTGAGACTAAAAATTTCAATCTGAAATGGCACATTCTGGGCACAATGGACTTCTGTGACTTTGACTATGCCTAAAGGTAAACAGCCTTAAATCAGTCTCACAAAATCCTAGTCATCTGTGTGACTTTAAATTATCAACCTCCCCCCCTCAAAAAAAAAATAATAATAAAACCCTCCCAGCTAACTTCAGTGCTCCTGGCTTGGAAAGAGCAAGCAGAAAATCATTAGAAATTAAACACACACAGCAAGCATGTGCTGGGAAGTTATATAAATTCAAATAACCCTTTAAATCTCCAATCTAGAGCTAGAATCCTGAGACAGCCTCTTAGCCACCCAACAGCAGCCTCTGTGGGGTATCGAGAAAAGGAACAATCAAGCTGATGCCAGTCAGAAATCTACTGCGATGCATTCCTCAGTGACCTTGGAGGAGAGAGACACAGCTCAATGGTGGGGAGCCCTGGAAGCTAGCAGGCTTGGCAGTTGCCTGGCAGCTGAGAAACATAACCCCAGAGTCAGGAGCAGCCTCTGACAAGCCCGTGTTGCTTGTGGGTGCCAGCCACTGCCCTTAATAAGTGCATGTTAGGTGTCTGTCATGTTCAGGGCTCTGGTCAGACAGAAAGAAAGGTGAGTACAGCAAGGTACGTTCCTTGTTATCGTCTTCTTTATCTCTAAATGCCACTCAACCTCTTGGCACCAGGAAACCTTCGGTGAGCATCTGTTGACAAGGCACACAGCCCAGAACTGAGAATGAGAACATTTCAATAGATTAAAGAGCCAACATATCCACTTATGAATTTAAAAAAAAAAAACTGGAAGAAAGAATTGTAGACACAGGTTGGCTTAGAGTTTGGAAACTAATCAAGCTACTAACAGTATTATCTGGATTTTAAAGACATGGCATATTTGGAAATTGCTTTCTCTTAATTATATAATGCCCAAAGTTTTCCTTTCTGAAATTATCAGTTCATGAAATAAAAGATGTTCCATATGCAACATAAGAGAGCATTCATTTCTCCTCTATTCTTGCAATAACATATCTGGTTTCTTCTGTTTGAAGACACATTTACCAAAATGTAGCTTCGCAAATAGTACCAAAAACGTATGACCTTGTATCACCATCAGAAAGTGGGCCTAAAGTAAAATGACAGAACTTATTCCTCACTCAGCAAAGGCTGTTGTACACCCAAGACAAACAATTATTTGCCAGACTAAACTATTAAATAATATTCTGATGCAGAACCAATTGTCAACAGTATAATACAAATATCTTAGACAGCCTGATTACATAAGGCAAGCTCACTAATGAGAAGTCCAAAGTATACTTATTTAATAAATATAATAAATATGTATGTTAATCAATAAAATGTTAGAGGTGGATTAAAATTTTTAAGGTATTTCACTTTGAAAAACAGAAAGATAGCTGTTGCTCTTATAAGCTCTTGCTCTTCAATACCCTCTATTAGTAGGAATATCACTCAAGTACATGCAAAGCTATAGTTTAGAGCAGACAACACCAGGAGTTGACAAACTTTTTTTATTAGAAGCCAGATAGGAAATATTTTAGTCTCTGCCTGCTGCATGGTCTCTGTTGCCACTAGCAAACTTAACAGTTGTAACACAAAAGCAGCCATGGACAGCAGGTAGAAGAATAAACGAGGCAGTGAGCCAATAAAATTTTATTAACTAAAACAGGTGACATGCGAAATCTGACCCATAGCCCTTAGTTTTCTAACTTCTGAGTAAAGCCAAACCTCAGTATAGCAATCGATCCACAGTGTTGTCAAGATTTACCTAATAATTTTAGTATTTGAAGTTTATTCCAGCTGTATTTTCTAATTATACTAAGCTCATAATTTCACAACTCTGGAGGGAATGAAAAATTCTTATTAAGTATGTAATCAAATTAATAGTTTTTCAATGAATAAGTATTCATTAAAACAGAATGTGTCACATAATACAGGGTAATGCAAAAGTAATTTTAAATTTATGTGTATGAAAAATAATATAATTAATAAATAATAATACAAATAAACTCTATGTTTCACATACTCCCAACTGTGTACCTACTTTTGCTATACCCTCTATTGAACTATTTATTAGATTATATTAAAAATTACATGAAAAGCAAATAATATTCTGCTAAAACATCATAATTAAAGCACATTTCAGGATCTTAAAGTAGTGCTGAAATGTAAGTGTAAACAGCTTCCATTAAGTAATATTGTTAAAATATAATTTCAAAAAGGCAAATCATGGCTGTCAAGCAAATATATAGAATGAGCACGTTAATAAGTTTATTTAGCCCATTATTTAATGAGAGAACTAATAGGTGCCCAAACTTGTGCAAAGAGCCCTAGAGTAGGGAAAATGCAGGCAACTTAACAAGAAAATGTTTGGGGAGATTACTGGGTTAGATTTCATACTGGTTAATGACCGACAACTGCTGTCACCTCTTCTACTGGACAGAAACTATTTGTGTATATACCTGACAAAAACTGACAGATTAACCTCTGACCTACGGAGTTGTAAACAGCCCTGTCAATAGAAGCCCAGCACTGCCTTAAAACAATAGCCAGCAATCTCATTTACTGTTTCCAAGAGTCAAACATTTTTCCTGACAATACTAAAGATTAGTTCATATCTGCTCCTCACCTCTGAAATGTTCTGAAATGTGTTAAATAAATCCTATATATTACCTTGTCATCTCACCCATAAAAGTAGAAGATAAAATTAGGAAATAGGTGACCTTCTCTGCATCACAGCATAATGGGAACTCAGAAAAATTGAGGACATCAGCCTCCTCCCAGGCTGTTCTGCCCTCAGCCCTTGGTTGTGAGGATGGCACACTTGCATCCCCGGGCTTTGCTATCATGAGAGTCAGCAAAAAAACGGCTGGCACTGGACAGCTCACGGGTGGTGGCATGTGGGCACCATGGAATGATGCAGCTGTTGCCGTCATGTTGTAGAAACATTTTCTGGCATGGAAATATTTTCACAGTATATTCCTAGGTGAAAAAAGTAAACTACTAAGTGGGGTATATAGGCACTTTTTTCTGTGTGTACACTTTTTTAGTCTTCTGTGTTACGTTTATAATTTTAAAAGTTTAGGATTCTCTCCTCATGCTAATGCAGGTGTTCTAGGCATCCAGGAACCTGCAGGTCTGCGACCCACTGTGGGTTCTCAGCTTCAAACAGGAAAGAATTCAAAGACAAGCCAGCACAGAGTTTAAAGTGAAAGAGGGTTTATTAGTGAAGCAGTGGGACAAAGGGAAGGCTGCTCCACAGGCAGAGCAGCCCCTCCCTAGTGGGATTTACTTCTTTTACTGAGGCTCAGTTAATCAAGAGGTAGAGTATATACTAATGGGGAGGAACATTCAGGGTTTTTTTCAGAAAAGGAATGGTGACTTCTCTGAAGAGCCCCAGCAACCATGTTGTATCCTTATATGGGCTTGTTGTTTCTGATTATGGAAGTATGGTGTGCCATTTAGTATGTAATGCCACAATTCTCAACCTTTTCCATCTCATGGCACACATAATCTAATTACTGTATTTCTGCTGCACACCAAAAATATATATTATGTATTTTGCTGATCTGACCAAAAAAATAGGTATAATTTTCACTCATTCACACTAGACGGTTATTGTTGTGTTGGCTGTTGTCATTTATTTTTTGACAGTCTAATAGAAAAGAGACCAGTTCCCCTTACTAAATAGTTATGGATTATTTGTTTTAAAAATTCCTGCAGTGAAAGTTGTGTGAAGGGGGGTTGAGGAAGGTATAGAAGGAATAAATGGTGATGGACCGAGACTTGTTTGGGGTGGTGAACACACAATACAGTGTACAGATGATGTGTTGTGGAATTGTGCACCTGAAACCTGTAAACTTGTTAACCAGTGTCACTGCAATACATTCAATACAAAGAAAAAAATTATTGTGTCACACCAGTTGAAAATTGCTGTGCTAATGTTTTACAATGAGCATATAATGAGGCTAGGGGTTACTGCAAGGTGAAATTAATTGGCATGTTGGATCGAGCTAGAGCTGGTCTTCTGCCAGTTGTAAGCCATAAATCCATTGGAGGTTGGTCTTAGGATATTTTTGAGAGTCCTTGTAAGCCTGTTCGGTTACAACCATTTCGCCACATAACCTATATCAACTCCTTAAATGTCATTTGTACATAATGACTTTCTTCTGAAGAGTACAGTATGGAAAAGGAGGAGAAAAAAAAAACTTTTCAGTGGAGAAAGATGACAAACACTACCTCAACCAGGTGATCAAGGTCAGTAACAAGAGTGATTACTCATGTTGGGAGTATGTGCCCTTTACTTGATGTGATGCCATGGCTTGGTGGTCTTCCTTTTCAGAGCCCAAAGCCCTGTCTAATCATGAAAAGAACTCCAGACAAATTCAAATTGAGAGTCATTGTAGGTCATACCTAAGCTCTACTATTCAAAACTGTCAAGGTCATCGAAAACAAGGAAACTGTCACATCCTAGAGGAGCCTAAAGGAGGAATGACAATGAAATGTAATGTAGTATGCTGGAACAGAAAAATGATATTGAGTAAAAATTGAGGAAATCTAATAAAAATATATACTTTAATTAATAAGTCTATCAAAATTGGTTCATTAATCATATGTGTGATAGTAGTGTAAGATGTTAATAAAAGTGGGAAACAGATATATCGAAACTCTATACTGTCTTCACAATTTTTTCTGTAAACTAAAACTGTTTTAAAATAAAAATTATATTAATTTTCTTATGTTTTGATTCTCTATTTTTTGCCTTTTTTACTTTAATCTTTAAAATTTTCACTCATGTTTTACTTTCATGAAGTATTTAAAACAAAGCAGGTATGTTCTGTGAGTTTATACCTGTATATTTTCAGAGCTGCCATCTCAATCAAATCTCAGTCTCCTTTTTTGGAAAAAGAATATTACTCTGTGTATCACATCACAATTTTCTTAATCATTCCCTTTAAGAGAATTCTCTGCACAAATATGAAAAACTGTAGTTTTGATATAATGAGATTTAAAATTCTTCATGGCACTCACATGATTGATTTTCTATCACATAAACTATTTTCTATAATAACATTTTACTTTACGAATACCACCCTGATGCCTAAGTTAAATCAATGCAGTCTTATTGGTAAGGAGAAAAATGGTAAAAGTATTAAGTGTGGGCTCTGCTCGATAAACATCCCAGTATGGCCTACAGCCTAGTGTGGAGAAGAATCTAACAAGTGATCCAGGCGTCAGAGTTGATTTGTATCTTAAACTTCACTCCATGCTTATTAAGAGGTCATATTATCTGTGAGGTAATTTTTAAGTATAAACAGCATGATGTATATGTGCAAATTATTTTTAATCTATATCCCCAGGGTGGCTTGTTATTGCTCGCTTCCAAGCAATTTTAAGGTTTCCCTCTGTCAGAAATCCACCGAGGTATGTAGCAAACACTTCAAATGCTGTTATTAATATCTGCACCAGATTATTTGTGCATTAACATGCAGGATGCTTAGAAAATAATTTTCATGGATGAAATAAATAGTGTTAATGGCTTTACTTGTATTAAAATGATTATACAGAGCTGCTACCCTTGAATGAAGTAAGTATAAAATGCTAGCAACTCTGCTGCACCACTGGGTTTTGGGTCTTCCCCTCTCTCCAGATGACCTTGTGACCTGACTACACCAGGATGCTGATGGGTCTACTGGAATGGTGGAACATGTCAGTGTCAGCCTTCAAAGTAGTAACAGCCAAGATTTATTGATCACTTCCTGTGTGTCAGGCCCTGTTCTAAGCTTCATACAAGTAGAAACCATGCAGTCCCATGCTGTCTCTCTGAACCCTCTAATCTAAAAGCTATACATAAAATGGCTGAAGAAACAGAGGCACCATATCACTCACTGGTCTTTCTATCAATCAGTGATCGTAATGAAAGAAACCCATGCTAATCAACAGAATTTTATTATGTCCTATCTTCCAAAACATGGAAACCTCAATAACAAAAATATCCTTAAGTTGTGGATTGCCTTGAACATATTGTGTGACGTGACCCACTTAAGACTATGTTCGCCTTTGTCCTTTGTTTTTCTTTTGCTTTCTTTAGAAAGAGAGGAAGGGAGAGAGAGAAACATCAATGTGAAGAGAACCATCAATTGGATGCCTTACATTCGCAGACCGGAGACAGTATGCACCTGGACCGAGGATTGAACTAGCAACATAGGGTATGGGTCCCGACGAGGAATAGAACCTGCAACCTTTCAATTACAGAAGTAGATCCAAGCAACTGACCCGCATAGGCCAGGACTCCTTTGTTCTTCTGAAGCAATATTTAATTTCCTTTTATTTAAAATATTTGTTTACTGTGATAGCCCTCATTTTTAAAATGTTTCTTTGAATCTTTTCAAGATTCAAATATATATTTGACCTTTCTAACTGCTGTCTCCTAAATTTGCAAAATGAATACTTTGATTGCTTTTAAATTGATGAGTTAAACTATTGTGTGATAGTCTCTGGACTCTGGCTGGTGGTCAATTCCACTGTTTCATCCTCCAAAGTGACAAATGCCATGCTTGGTCTGTCCCTACCACACTTTGGCCTCACACAGAACTGAGCAGATCCTGACAAAGAAGAGATGGGCTGCAGGAAAAACATTTCACAAGGTATTACTTCCAGAGAGCATTCCCTGAGCAGTTTTCAGTTCAAAAGCCTCCACCAGTTTAGGGAGGAATCCTATTGACCCTGTCTCTTGTGGTTGTTTGTTCTGTCTATCTTCTGTTACCCATCCCCATCACTTAATATTTCTCTGTAAAGAATCCACAAATCACTTTTTCTAGGTAGCCTATTTTCATCCCTGGGTAAGACTCACTTTTTATGGGTGCTCCTCTGTCCAAGAGTTGGGAAGGGGAAGCCCACCCCTGCTCAGTTATTTGCAATGAAATAAACTCCATTCTGCATAATTTGTGTTCCAGAGATGACCCAAGGTGTTCTCTCCATGACTTCTAGGATTACTATTACCTCAATCAGATATGGGAAAATACAAATACTTTTTTCTAGTACAAAAACCCCAACCTGACCAGATAGAGTCTGGTGTGTATAGGAGGAAGAAGGAGATAAAACAAAGGCAAATTTTAGTTGACTCCCTCTGAGACGTTCAGGAGAGATTGTAAACCTTAGTAAATACAGCAAGAGAGATGCAGAGGGACAAAGAGAGAATGTGGAAACAAATCGCATAAAAGTGTCTCTTGAAAGGCCCCAGGAGCAAAGTGCTAATGCTCCTACCTTAGAAGGAGGATAGGCCTCAGTTCCTCCACCAGCCTGAGAGGGAAAATGGTCCCCGGTGAAACACCGGGCGTTGATGAAGGAGTTTCCAATGACTGCAGTGACCTCTCTGCTTTGTCCTGAGGGTTATAGCCACCCTTGCAACGAGCCTATTCCAGCTGCCAGATCTTTCTCCTAAGGGATGCTAGGAAGGTTTCTGTACAATTATTTCAATAGAAAATTAAAATTTAAAACATGATTATTGAAGTTTCTAAACCTGAAACAGTTGCACCCTAGAAATAATGGGCAATGGTGGCCATTCCACTTACAGTAAACTAAACAAAGACTGATCCCCAGGAAAAGTCTGTTTCACAGATTAATTCTTCCACTGTCCATTCTGTCGCTTTTTAATGATAGTTAGTAGACCAAAATCACCTCTTTCTTCAAGTAAGCCTAAATTACAAAGAACAGTGGAATGGAAACATTGTTCCGCATAGCAGAAGGGAGTGTGTATGTTTTCAAGTCAAAACTGCTTTAGGTTGTAATGTAAACTCCCTTTAAGAGATGAGAGACCGTGTTATTGCAACCAAATAAAAAATGGACGTTTGACTGCCTGTTGCCACAAAACCCAGACTCGCTAGGTAGACATTGGTGCAAAAGGAAAGAGGTTTTATTCAGGTGGTGTGCAATCTGGGAGAATGGCGAACTACTGTCCCAAAGCGTGTCCCTTCTTTCTGCCGTGGGAAAAGTCCAACCATGTGTCCTCAGCAAGGCCAAGGCAAGACCCAGTGTCCAGAGTTCCTGCTTCATTTTAAAGTACAGTCCTTTGGACGCTGAAGGCAGCTGCCTGCAGCCTCCAGCCAGGTAGCTCAGCTTGCTCCCTGCTGCTGTGTTTCAGGCTCCCTCAAGGAGCCTGCATGTGGAGTCCACACAGCCATGGGCCATGAGGCTGCTAAGGCCCTATGATTGCCTGCCTCCCAGGCAAGAGAGCACGTGAGGCACAGCAACAGCATCACCAGGTAGAAACAAGAGAGAAAGAGACTGTGGCTGCTAAGGCCACCTGGCCCACGGAGAAAACAGATAAGTGCTCCCTACAAGTGCAGGTGACACGAGCAAGAGAGGGAGAGAGTGAGAGAGAGAGTCTATCTTTGTTTCCCTGGGATTGTATTAGCTTGGGTGTGGGGTGGACCAGGTGCTTTCTCAAAATGACCAATCAACTTTCCAAACCCTGGAGCACTTTGGGTGGGTCCACCTCCCAACCAATCCTTCCTTTTCCCGGGCTAGTCTGACAGGACTCTGGTCCTGCACCTCCCCACTGCACTATTTTGACTTCTGTGGCACGTGTGCCCACCTTCCTCTGGTCACACCCCCAAAGTGGTAGTAGAGGCTGAACCTGCAACCTAGGGATGTGCCCTGAACAGAAATCAAACCCACAACCTTCCATTTTGCAGGTGATACACAACCAACTGAGGGTGGAAGGGCTTTTCTTTTATCCCATTATCTTGCTAACTTTTCATGCACTCAAGGTAGGAAACTCCTCTGCCTCCATTTTGGCTGATGGGGTAGACCCCCAGGCATTCCAACTGAATGTTTTATGGTAGCATTATCCTTAAATAAATAAAAAATTAAATAACTGCCTAGGTGTCTACAAACATATTATAAAGCTGCTGATTTACAAATGGTGCTGAGAATTTCTTAAGAATCTTAAGAGTTATCTGTACGAGAAAAGAACACCAAATGCATTTATCATAAAAAATATCTAATTTTAAATATATATGGCTGAAACATATAAAATGTGTTAAATCCACATTAGAATATTTTCATTGACTATAACAATTGATCTTTTTTTTTACCAAAAACATAAGATAACACTGAAAGTCTGTGTATATGTATAAAATTAAAAATTATAAAATGATTCTTATTTTTTTTTATTTTTAGAGTCTTACCCTAAAATAGAAAAACGTTATCCTTGGTCTGATAAAGACCAACAACAAACCAAATATTTATAGGTCTTGAACCTAAGACCACCCTCTAAAAAAGGAATAACAAGGCCAGGAGCGGGGAAGGGAAAAAAGATGTCAGTTTAAAATCTGCAAACAGCAGGGACTTTGGTTCCAGAAAATCAGGAAAGGGGGTGACCTAATCAGTTCTTTCTCCCTTAATAAAATATTCACATTTTTCTCATTTTTATCTTCAAAATATTCATTACAAGTGTGACAATATTTTTTAACTTCACTTGGGAAAATGTTTATTGGTTTAGAGACGGAGAGAACGAGAGAGACATCCACTGGTTGGCTCCCACACTTGCCCTGACCTGGGATCGAACCCACAACCTTTGGGTGTAAAGGATGACACCCCAACCAGCTGAGCCACCCGGCCGGGGTGAGGATTTCTTTGCTGTTGTAAACGCCCACTGGGAAAAAATCTATCCAATATATGGAAATAAGGCAAAAGGCTGAGTGTGTGCCCTTTCCCTGTCTCACTGGAGCACCTTTTAATGAGAGTCAGCTGATTAGGGGATTATACCTTGACTTAATATTTATCAATGATTAAAGTTCAGACTCTTTAAAGTGACTTATTAACTTGTAGAAAATCAATAAATTGCAAATGATTTTGATCTGTAAAGATGTTCATAATGTCTGCCCTGTAGAAAATAAAACCACAAAGGTTAAAGCTTTATTATACTGTTTTGCATCTAATTTAGTGGTCTTATTTCAATATTGTTTTTTAATTCTCTTTGGGTCCAGTTTTGTCATCCTGCTGGTTCCCTCATTAATGAGTTGAATATACTTTAACTCACTATATTTATATAAGAATTATGTTTTTAACTATTTGTTGTACTTTGCTATCTTTAAATCTCAAACTGCATTTTTACAAAAATAGTACAGTAGTCCCCCTGTTCTTTTATCCTCACCTGAAGCATGCTTATTGATTTTAGATAAAGGAGAAAGAGAGAGGAACAAAACCAGATGTGGGAGAGGAACATCAATTGGTTGCCTTTTGTATACAACCTGAGTGGGGCTGAACCCTCAACCTACCATGTGCCCTGAACTGGAATCAAAGCCACACCCTTCCATTTGCAGGTGCTGCCCACCAGCTGAGCCACAGTGACTAGGGCCAGTAGTCCCCCTTTACCTGTGGTTTTGCTTTCCACAGTTTCAGTGACCAGTGCTCAACAGTGGTCCCAAAATATTAAATAGAAAATTCTGGAAGCAAAAAATTCATAAGTTTTAAAGAACATGAAATTCTGTAGCATGATGAAATCTTGAGCTGTCTAACTACGTTCTGCCTGCAAAGCGAATCACCCCTTTGTCCAGCATATCCATGCTGTCCACACTACCCACCTGTTCATTACTTAGTGGCCTCTTGGTTATCAGGATATTATCAATTACTGGAGAGGGATAGAGATTACATTCCCATAACTTGTCTTACAACAATCACTATAATTGTTCTATTTTATTAATAGTTATTGTTGTTAATCCCTTACTGTGCCAAATTTATAAATTAATTTTACCATAGGTATGTATTTTTAGGTATATACTCTCTACAGTTTCAGCCAGCTAGCCATCCACTGGTGTTTTAGAACACGTTCTTTTGGACTGGGAGGGGGACTACTATATAATAAAAAAATTTACATGAAATCTAAAGACTACACCTTTATATTTTACTCTATAGTTACAAGTGCAATTATTATGAAGTATGACATTGGAAATATCGGACACAATGTATTTGTTTCCTTTCAAGAATTTGAATTTCTGCATCAAAACTAAAGTGTTAATACTTTATGTAAAACATGACATTTCAATTCATTTGTTATAGTGTTATCATTGAAAACCTTGGTATTCTTTATAAATACCATTGTAACAGGACCCAGATAATCTGAAAATTGTATGAATCCATAGTAAAGTTTCCATTGTACTTCACAGGTATAAAATCTTCCAATTTTACAGCTATTTTTTAATTGCTTGTGTTTTATTTTGATATATTCTTGATGTGTTTTATAACATTCCTAGTTGGATTTTAGAGGTCTGAGTTATTAAGTCCTAAGATACTCTCTATCTGAATTTGTCCAGTCTTCTGAAAAACGACTGTGTTTGTTAAACCTGTTGTTAAACTAGAGATACCACATGAGTGGTGACATGAGGTATTGCCTGGGTAGCTTTGCAGCAAACTAAGCACCATGAGGACCCTGGGTCAACATGACCCCAGCTAGAAGATGTGAATTTGTATACTGTATAAGCTTGGTAAAACAATGAAGGTCATGAGATGTTAAGCTCTGAAGGGGATGTTACATACTGTAAAATATAAAGAACTTTTAGCTCAGTAAACAAAACAAAGTAAATTTAAAAGCTTGAAAGATCAGGAAATGTATTAGATAGATAGGTAGATAGATAGACAGACAGACAGATAGAAAGATATAGATAAACAAAATATATAGACTCTGGCTTTCTAGAAATTCAGGAATATTCTTATGTTTATATATAGTTTAATTATATGTTTTTATTGAGGAGAAGGAGGACGTTGTATATGATGCACAGCATTTCAAAGACTGAGCTATTTGCTTTTTATTTTATCTCAACTAGAGCAGGCCTGTCTCTTTCCTAGCTGCCAAGAAAACACTAGCAGTAAAAAGCTTCCACTGTTTTAAGAATTTGAATTATCAGCTGATAATATGCCAAGGTCCTCAAAAGGAAAGCTAATGGAAACAATCAAACCGAACTATCCATCACATAGTAATTACATAGCCACACAAAGGCTATATAATTTCTAGAACAAAGCAATTTGATTGCAAATCCTTAGAGTGATGCAGTTTAAAAACAAAAGGAAATACGAAATGTTTGAACTTCATTCTAGTAAGATTATTGCTTATATTAATGTTGTATTTTTATCTTAGAACTATGGTATTGTTAGTAAATACCTAATTATATTAATTGTGTTAGGAATGTAGAATCCTGTTATATGCAGTAGTACAGTACAAAATAAATGAGGTGATAGTTTATTTTATTTTTTTATTTAAGTGATATATGGGTTGTTCCAGGCAAAATCTTGAAAGCATATCCATGTTTTGTTCTTTGATAACCACATGAGTTGTGACATGAGGTAATGCCTGGGTACCTTTGGAACAAAACTAAGCACTTTGAGGACACTGGGTCAGCATGCCCCCAGTTGGGAGATGTGGATTTATATACTGTATAAACTTGGTGACACAGTGCAGGTCATGTGATGTTAAGCTCTTAAGGGGATGTTATATACTGTAAAATATAATTGAAAACCTTGGTGTTCTTTACAAATACCATTATAACAGGACCCAGATAAAGTGAAAATTATATGAATCCATAGTAGTTTCCATTGAACTTCTCAGCTCTAAAATCTATTGTTTATTCTATTACAGTTGTCCCAATTTTTTCCCTTTTGTCCCCTCCAGCCACCCACCCCTCTCTCTCACAGTTACTTCTCTGGGACTAGTCCCTTTCCCCTTCCTCCTACCATTCTTCCTGTCCCTCCTCCCCTCCTACAGCTATCAGTCTGTTCGATGTTTCCATATCTGTGGTTCTATTTTTCTTGTTAGTTTATTTTGTTCATTAGATATTTTAAAATGAGGAATTAAACTAGGAACACTCTACTGATAAAATGGGTTTAGAAATTTCCCATAGAAAATATGCCCATGAGGCAAGATTACCTCATATTTTTACAAAGTTTAAAAAATAAAACAAAAGAAAAAATTTTTTAGCTCTGAATGTCACTCTTAAAATGTGCCCTAGCACCGAGGTCTATGGACTCCAATAGTATTTTCCCAGGCATCTTAGAAAAATGACTGATGCTATTGCTGGGACAGGAAGGTGCAAGGCAGATGAAGATGACCTTACTGGCCAAATAAGCAAGAAAGCTTTCTAAGTTTATGGGGTCATGTCAAAGTCACACCAGAGCCAATCAAAATTACTCTATTATCATGGAAAGCCTGACTAATACAACACCACTACAAGGATGTCTAGACAAACTCCCTGGAGACACAAGAGGACCTTGGGACTATGTTATGAATTTGAAAAGGTGTTAGTCTAGAAGAAGTCATAGGATTCATTCATTTTTACCTCACATACAATTGTAGTTTGCTTCTGCCTAACGTGAGGTTACTTCTAACCCACTTCTCAGCACCTTCACCTACTCCAAATGTCTCTTGCAGTGAACAAGGGCAGTGCTTGGAAAGGTAGAGGCAAGACCAAAAAATGTATAGGTATAAATGTGTGGATTTTTATATGCAAAGAGGAGAAGTATGACAAAATCAGTCTCTCTACAATCAACAGAAATTTATATTATATGCTATAAATTTTAAATCTTTATTTTTTTAAATCCTTAATCTACTTTCTGGAACCAACTTCATGAGCCATTCAATGTCACATTGTTCTATGCTCTTCCAAAATAACACCATGACTCCTGCTCTTCTCAGTGTATACCTGAATTACCTTTCCAAACATTTCCTTGGGTCACCTTTAATCTCCTAGGAATCAATGTGTCTGACCTCTGACTGACACATGCTTCTCTTTGCCTCCTGCATATGTAAAAATACCAAAAAAAGATAGAAGCTGTGGTTTCAAAAGCCTGAACTCTAATTTTTTCCTGTATCCATGACACATCCTTGAATAAGACCTAGTACCTCATTAATCAAGTGTGTGACGACAGGGAGTAGGGTGTTTAAGATTCAAGAGCAGGTTTTATGGTATCTCTTTGCTAATAAGTGATGGTTTCCTTGGTGGAATTTGGCCCAAGACTTACTTTCATTGTAACACAACCCTGGTGGGGTGGTGAGAGACAGGCATAGCCTATACCATCTGAAATTTACTGAAAGGACCTAATAGCTGCTGAACAAATCTGTTCATAGCACAAGGCTATTTCACAACATTACACATAAATGTTTTTATTGATGAGATCAGCATGAATCAATAATCAGAAGTCAGACTGTATTTTGTACAATAAAGTTAGAGTGATTTTTAACTCCCTTTGTATGCATTTAAAAAATAAACAGAATGAATTTTGGTTGAATGAATATTTTTAAAGTCATCATACAGTGATTTTAATTACATAGTCCAACTTTTAAAACATATAGATGCCCCTGAAAAAACAAGAAACTAGCTTCACCTGTCTGCCTGCTGCTAAGTAAGTGCATCACCTTTCACCAAGGGAGGCAAAGGTGATACTAACCTGTATCACTCCTTTTCCTCAGAGTATTGTGGTAAAGATCAAATTAAAAAGTACATGTGTCAGTGCTCCACGAAGTTAAAAGCAAATGAATAAGGCTGCAGCACTCAGCCTTTATTGTTCTACTAAAGAGCACGTGGCAGATGACCTTCACATACGCTCACCACTCCTGGGGGATACTTACACGTGTACAAAAACTCACATACCACTGGCTATGTTTCAGGCACCATTCTAAATAATTTATAAATAATAACTAATTAAATGAAGTTGGTATGAAGTAAGTGTCCTTATAACTCCTGTTTCACAGATCAGGGAATTGAGGCACAGAGAGGGCATGGAACATATACAGGGCCAAACAGGTAGCTGAGTTTCAGAATTGAAATACAAACCTGGCTCCATAACTACCACAGGAAGCTGTGTCTAATGAAAATACAGTAAATCACTCTGCTGTTTCTGTTGGTTGCTTGCTTTTGAGTTTTTAGTAGTAACACAAGCAAAATCACAAGTAATTAAAAGCAGTTATTTGAAGACTCTTCCATCATAATTTTACAGGAAAACAAATGGGTTTTTTTGAAAATTAAACCTTTTCTTTAATCTTAACTTTTCAAACCAACTCCCCTTTCCCTACCTACCAGTAACAGTGAAAAGGTAATCCCTTGGGAGGCAATGGCAGGAGGGTAAAGAGGAAGGTTCTGGAGTTAGACTTCAGAACAACTTAGCACTGAAATTCTTGAAGAAACATAATTACTGATCTTAAGTATTTAAGGTCAAATAAAAATTTTTGTGATTTTTCCTCATTAAGACCTGCTGCTGAGTCACTTCCCCCAGATCCAGGATCCTCTGAACCCCTCCTTTTTCTTCCCACACAGGAGAAAAATAAGAGACGGGCAGAACGCAGAGTGATGCTTCTCAGATGAACACACACAGTCCTGTGGCATCATTCTTCCTTTCCAGTCCACAAGTAATAACTCCCTATTCATAAAAATGATGACATTCTTCTTCCCAAGCAGAAGTTCTAGCTATGGCTGCTGGGTAAGTTATCTAGTGAAGTCCAGTAGTGACGGGGTTGCCACTGGCAGGGATTTCATTTTGCCTATATTTCAGCATGGTTGTGTTTCAGAAATGATGTGTCAACAACCTTGTATCCTGCACAGAAACGAAGAAATTGAAACACCACAGCAAGAAGAATCATTTCAAAGTTAGTTTTCTACAGCAAACACTACTGCTGGTAAATGCCTACTATGTGTCAGGCCCTGCGCTTATCATGGGAGACCAAGATAATTCATGGAACACACCCCGAAACAGGTCCCACAGCACAGGTGGAAAGTGACAACAGTGAATAACAGCAGCCCATTGTGACTCATGGTCTGACATGCAAATTAAATACTATGGAAACACTGCAGGTGAACAGCACCATGATCTGGAAATCACTGATGAGATGACCTTTAGTTTTGCCTTGAAGGGCAGCAGAATTTTAATAGGTGAAGAAGGAAGGCAGAATGTGCTGATGCTTCAAGGAGGAGGAACAGCAGGAGAAAGGGCAAAGAGGAATGAAAGGCAGTGATTTGTCTGTGGGACTGTGGATACTTCTTAGAGACCAGAGAACAGTGCTCCTCGGAGACGGCTGGTGGGCAATGGGTCCAGAGGGGAGTGTGGGGCGGGGCTGGTGAATACACTTGCTGGGCATGCTAAAAAGTTTATATTTTATCTGAAAGAAAAATATGATGTTTCTTTTCAGTTGAAAAGCAAGACAAATAACGCCCTTTAAAAATTGTAATTTTGCTTGCTTGTTTTGTTTATTAGGTTCCATTTAAAGGTGAGATTATATGGTATTTGTCCCTCACCACTTGGCTTATTTCACTTAGCATACTGCTCTCCACTTCCATCCATGCTGTCACAAAATATAACCAGAGACACTGAAATTAAGAACAAACTGACAGTAACCAGAGGGGAGGTGGGGGTGGGGGGTGATGAGGGGCAAAGGGGAGAAGGGATTTCAGGAACAACTATAAAGGACACATGGACAAAACCAAGGTGGGGTGGAATCGGGGGAGGGAGGTGAGGATGGCTGGGACAGGAGGGGGTGCAGGGGGGTGGAATGTAGACAACTATACTTGAACAACAACAAAATATTTTTTTTAAAAAACTGTAATTTTGAAAGATCACTCTGGTTGCCAAATGTGGAGGTTAGAGTAAAGGAAGAAGTTGGAATTGGGAAGATCTGCCAGGGAAGTGTTGTAATCGTACTAAGGGAAGATAATAAAGGAGCAGCCCACATGATGAAGAAGATGAATTGGTTAGCACTTCATGAGGCAGAACCAATGAGAGCTAGTGGCTGTTTGTTTAGTTGAGATGAGAGAAAGGATGACAAAGCTTCACAGTTTGGGTCATTGATACCACTAGCAAGTTAGGAAGTATAGAAAGAGATCACCTTACCCACAAAGAAAAAAACTAAAAACATACCTGGTACTCATGAAAGAAAAGAACAATAGGGAGTAACTGAATCAAAGTGTTTGAGTGCAAAGCACGGAAGCTGGAGTGGGCAGCAGAATCAAAGGTGGAGAGACACCCAGAGCGAAACCAGTAGGAAGAAGCTATGCATCTGCAGAAGTCATGAGGTGGCATCGACAGCCATGTTTCCAAGAGGAGGATAGTGGAGAAGCATCAACTAATGGAAGCAAGAGCAGTGGAAGCAGGGACTGTGGTGAGAAGGTCAGCATCACGTGGAGCCTCTCTGGAATGCAGACGCTGGCTCTGAGGGGCACAGCTTCCAGAGCTGCCACAGGGTCTTCAGGGGCACCGGAGGTCAAGTGCAGACCACTGCTGTGCCCACCTGACCAGATGGCTGGGCCAAGGATTGCGCAGAGCCTTCTATTCCTCCATTCTTCCCCATGTGGCTTGGCAACGAGCCCCTATCACCTGATCCGGCAGGAGCCCTTCCGTTTTCCTTGGAAAACAAAAACAAACAAACCCATAGACTGAGAAAGGCTTAAACTCATGCTAATCAAAATATGTGGGTCTGATTTCAATATTTTAAATAAATTCAAGCAAAAATGTAAATAGATACTAAAAACTCTGACATTTATGAGACACTTGGAAATT